>JANRGW010011393.1:0-42416 GCA_024733675.1 Psilopsiagon aymara | reverse complement strand
ATTGGAAGGCTGCTATGAGTTCTCCACGCAGCCTTCTCTTCTCCAGGCTGAACAGCCCCAACTTTCTCAGCCTATCTAAATACAGGAGGTGCTTCAGCCCCCTCCTCATCCTCCTGTCCCTCCTTTGGACTTGTTCCAAAAGTTCCAAGTAATGTAATGTTTCATCTCTTAAAGTTTTCATTTAAAAACCTGAAGTACTAAAATAATAGACTATTATTCAATCCCTTACCTTTAATATCAAAATGTAAATTCAAATGCTTAATGCAGAATGCATGAGATGTGCAGCATCCAAATTTGTCATCTCTCCTAACTGAGCAGCTCTCATTACACTTGGGTTTCACTGGAAAACTAAATCCTGTAAGATTTTTGAACTTTCATTTAAAAGTGCTAGTTCTCAGATAATAATATTCATACATGCTTGAAACACTCAAAAATATACAGCAAACATATCTTTATCTTTATTTTTTCACTAAATTTTATTATCTTCATACCCATCTAATGAGTTTTGTTTGAATGTTTGAAATTGGCTGTGAAGTTACCTTTTATTGCACAAATGAATGTTGCAAATATTTATGTATGATTTAATCTAAGTATAGAGCCCCAGTGGCAATGTTTACGTGCACAACCATAATCATATGCATAAATATCTGTCAGACAAGTATCTGTTTAATTTCAGGACGGATTTTTAATATTGACAGTTTTATTTGTAAACAAGATTATTGGAAAATGACTCCTTAAAAATTGCACTATTTTACACCCAGGAAAACATTCCAGATTTGAAGAAAATAAAACTCCAAAACGCTAGACCAGACTGATAACCCTGCAACAAAATATGGAAATGGTTCTGCAAAGCCCTTAGAGTCTCTTAATATTTAACATCATTCTAAATATAGCCAAAACCAACATCCATTTGAGCAATACAACAAGGTAACTTAAACATCCAAGTAAAGCAGAAAGTGGATTCTTGCCTGGTCCACTAAGGACTAACATCACACCTCTGCTATGGGTAAAGGTGTCAGAGTAAGCTTGCTGTCGCTCATGTCATAGTCTTCTTTTACTCTCTCACAATCTAGGCTCTTTCACTCATTACTGAAAAGCAGCAAGTTCTCCTGCATGATGCTGCAGGTCTTCAACAACGAAAGGAAAAGCTTCCATGTGCTTAGGTCCTGCTGATGCTTCACTGATGGAAAACATTTAATTGTACAACTGTGGACTGTTATTAAGTATTGATTTTATTCCTGTCATAAAAAGAGAGGACTGTGAATCTTGTCAAACCAGCATGAACACAGGTTAATACATGGTTATATACTGATCTATTTGTCTCTTGACTAAGGCTATTCATTCTTCCACTAGCAGAAAAGTATCACAAGATGCAAGCATATTCTGAAGATCTGTAGATAATGAATGCCTAATCTCACTCACTGGTGTGGAATTAAATTCTCAACACCTATATATCACCTTGTTTATCTTAGAGTGTGAAAATTAACACTATGAGACACAGAGAAGCAGGCAATGCTAGGGGAGAGGAGAAAAGGATTTTGCCATTCCTGAGTCTACAACTTTTTTCTGTGGAAGTGTTCTGTCAGTTGGGAGTTGTGTCCTACATTCCTAAAACACACAAACAGGCCTGCAAAGCTACCCAGTTGCCTTGTATGCAAAAGGAACACAGTGACAGATGTTCAAACTCAGGATTAGGAGCAGTATTTATCTTCTTGGCAAAGGTGTCTACGTGAAAGACTAGAGTAATGATAGCATACTCTACAAAAACAAGATTAAGAAGAATTGCATAAATACACCTATATAACATCCATCACATTAATGAGAACATAGATACAAATGCAACTTGCTGCTAAACTTGGCATCTATTGATTATGGAAGAGATTTAGACACTGAGGAGACAAATATTGTCCTAAAGCCACTGGAAGACCATGGATCTGAAATGATACGGCACACAAAAATTAATCTCTGCAACAAAGTTGTTTGTCTCCAACAAAATCTTTCAGGTTTGGCAGCCCCCCAAAAGCAAACCTGAACACTATTATCATCTTAACAGTGGTCTTTTCAGATTGGTCTATGAAAAATCTAATTGGGAAGCTGATCACACACAAATAGAAGAAAGGATCATTAGAAAAAACCTCACTCAAAGTTTAGGTGAACGCTACCAGAATAGTTAAAACTGAGGAAGAAGGTAGTGATGGCTGGGCTAAATTGATGGACAAGCAATCTGGAAACAAAAGCATTAGTTTAGCATCAGATAGGGTGGAAGTAAAATATCTTTAGGTTTCAAGCAAATACACCAAGTTATAGGGATATTTGCTCAGTATTTTGCTCAAGAGAATGGAAGGCTTTGTGAAGCTAATGAGAAGTTAGCACGTGTGAAATGTAAAATCTTTCAAAGAATGACAAAATTTCAGCTGGTGAAAAAAGTACCTGTGTACTGTTCAGTCATAGTGAGCTGAATATTTAGGAGTATCGAGTGATAACTTAATTCCCATTTTCAGCATTTGTAACTTGATTAATTGCAATGCTTTACTCTGTTTTCCACCTGTGATTCTGAATTGGTTTTCGAGGGAAGGTAAAAACCATAATTATAACAATTCATTTTAAATTCCAAAGTTTTGTTGAGCAATTTCTCATCATACACCAGGTTTGATGGCTTTATAGTTACACAACAATCAGTTATTACTGAATCCTAAAGGTAAAAATAAAAATGACACTTTTATGTAATTGTTCTCAGAGCTATTAGTAATTATCCTTTTCTTTTTTTTTAATTTAATTATTTTTCTCTTAAAGTAGTCAGGCAAAAAAGCTCTTTAACCAAGAGCTAAGTATAGAGGGTGTTTTTTGGTGCTTTTTTTTCGTTAAAGTTATGAGACAAAAGACACAAGAGGTTCAGGTCGCACAAGAAGTCATAAAGAAATGGCTGTTAATGACTGCAAGGGTGAGCACAAAGTGATCAAATGTGATAAAAAAAAATCCTGTTTTTTGTAGGAAGTAAGGTTCTACAGAGAGTGGTGTCCTTCTAAAATGGAGACAGCAGATGGTTGTGAGTGCGCCTTGAGTCCCACAGATGTGTGTTGAAGTGAAAATTGTGAGCTTGCCGTGAGTCCATACAACAAAGAGATAAAATATCCACAGAAGGATGAGGCTGCTAAACACCCCTTTTTGTAAGAGAACCTATTAAGTGTTTGGCATGAAGCTCTGAAAGTGCTCAGAGTTTACTGTTTCTGGTGAATGCCAAAGGCCTTCTGCATCTGTGTCATATCCCAATGTCAGCAAATGACTGGCAATTTCTCTGCACTGCCTGACAAACATTTGAAAACGCACAGTGTGAAAATATATGCATTTCAAATGTCTCCTCCAAATTTTTATCACCAGACCTAAAAACAAAACAGCTCTGATGGCACCAACTACAGACAAATAGAACAAACCCAGTTACACTCTTCCAGATTGGTGAGGATTGCAGCTTCTCTCCCCAACCACAGCTCTGTGCAGCTGCTTGTTGTCAGAGCGCAAAGTATGAGCCTTGGCATTTCTCCTCTGTGCTGTACTCTGCATGGCTGCTCAGCACATTGAGGTAATTGACTCATCTTGGCTCAGTCATCACCTCAATCAGCTGGACCATCTCATTTTCCCTGCAGCCAAGGAATCCTGCTGGTTTTAATATTAGGGCAGCAGCCAACCTGTTTTCAGAAGGAAGCTTATTGCAGAATATCCCTCTGTATCCCTGGGAATTAGCTGAAAGCTTAAATGTTTCTTTTTGAAAGAAAATACTTTTTCCAAGGAGGGAAGAAATATCACTTTCTACTGGCTTTGTGAAAAAATCCCATAACAAAAAGCCAAGTCCCCAAACAACACTGGGAGAAAGTGAAAGGAAAAAACACTCTGGGCTAAAACATGAGCCTCACACTTGCTGGATTCACAATCAAAATATTTGTTCACTGGATTTGAAATCCACTGCAGGTTACTTTCATCCCACCACACAGTTGCAAAATGGAAATCCCTGGTTTAGACATTTACGGATTTTGAGGTACTGGAATTCAAAGAATCTGAGTCAATAAAAGTGACAGCCTTTGCCTTGCCTCTCTGGAAAAGCAACACTGTTCCTTCTCTCTTCACCCCACCCCCAAAACAACTGTAGTTCTAAATGCAGCAAACCCTAATCAAACCTTTATAAATACTGAAGTGACCAAGTATTTTCTATGAACTTCACAGTCATCTCAGTTATAACTGTATTTAGCGTTTGAGGGGTTGTGGGGAGCACTGGATTTTCATTTTGCTCCATAAGTAAAAGTGAACATCAGCAAAACCAAACAACTTAATTTTAGGAATTTATATTGATTTTAGCTCAAACTGTCACAAACTTCAGGGAATTTGGGGGACTAACATTAACCCGCTACTTCAGTTTTCAAGCAATTCGTGCCTTTTCCTGAGCCCTTCTTTTGTGTGCCATATTGACAGCAATTGAGGCAGGGCAGAGGAAAAGGAAGGGAGCAGCAACATGTTCTCCATGAGCTGCAGGCAGAGGAGCAGCAGGGACACTACTGTGTGGTTGAACCTCTTGGTTCAAGCAATTTCTGCCAGAGGCTGAACTTCCAGGAGGAGGGAGGGCTCTTTCCTCAAAGCAAGGCAGAAGTTTCTGCTTTGTGCTTTTCATTTCTGTATCTGGAACTCATACCCACAATTTATTTCCTTCTTGAGCAGTCTGAGCATGTGCTTTCTCCTCTCACAGCGGCTTGGCCAAGCCCCTGTTATGCTTCAGCATGTCTTATCTTCAACAACCTGTTTTCCTTGTCATGCACAGACTAAATGCTAAGCAGTTAGGTAGGCACATCCAAGCTTCTCCTTGCCTGTGTAGGAGAGTCTCTCAGCCCCACATATCTGGCCCTGGACTGGTATGGAAGAAGAACAGAGCCTGCCAAACTGACATCCTGTCACAGTGTTTGATGCCAAAACATTTCAGTCAAGCTCTGGTATTTGCTCTAACACTGGCATATATAATTACAACTTAGAGAATTAAAACAGCTTTTCAGCTGGTGTGTTACAGAAAGGAAAATGGTATTTTCCTCCAGAGCATCAAGCCTGGAGAAGATTATCTGCCCCCCATCAACTGCTGGCTTTTATTTTTGGAAAAATAAAAGAAAAAGGAGAGAATCTGCTGATGCTTTTGCAGGCTGTAGTGCTCCTCACAAGCCATTACCCACACAGGCTCTGGCCGTTCCACCACTAGTTCCACTGCCCTCCATGTAAACACAGGACATTTACTGTACCTCCCAATTTACCTCTGGGAAATTAAACTAAAACTAAACATTGGCTCCTGGATGCAATTGGTGGTGGTGATGGTAGTATAGTTCCTGCCCCTTTCCATCTACCCCTTTGTCATTTGTTTTCAGCTTGCAAAAAACCCTATTCTCTGTGCTTATCCTTCACAAAATTTTGCTTTCTAACTCAAGTCCATCTGAACTGGAAGCAAGGTGATAAATGAATTCAGACTTTTATTCTTGAAAATGTCTTTTTCACTATGTCTTTTTTCTCTCTGCTTTCCCATCTTTGCAATAACTCATTTGCAGCTTTTTCTTTCCAGTCTTCCTCTCTTATATAATCTTGTAAAATGAAGATAATCCCCATAAACATATGTATTACACTGGAAAAATTCAGCTTCTGAAAATATTTTGTGGTATGTCAAATTTATTATTTGGTCTGGAGGGCCTAATTTCTTATTGCGACACATGGAATTTCTCCTTGTAAGACACCTATGTTATGTGAGATGCACATACAGCTTTATCAGGAAAAATTTCTTCAGTTATGGGAGTAAAGTTCTGGAACTGAGCATGCAAAGTGGCCACTAAGAGATACCAAGAGCTTGCAAAAGGATTATCAGTGATACCAAGCAATATCATTGTTCTGCAACACAGAGAATTTCCCTGTGGGGCATCTCACACTTTATCACAGAAAACGTTCACTAAATGATTATTACTTTCACTTCAGTTCTGCTAGGAAATCTAACTGGGAGGAGGGTGGTGAGGGGAAGACTGGAACAGTTCCAGTGGGGTTTCTGATGGAAAAACACTCTGCGTGTAAAAACCATTTGGTTGGAATGTGTTGATTTCAATGTATTTTTGAATGGTTTCTCCTGTGAGTCTGCCCAGTTCCTATCTGATGTACTGCCAGCCTGCCTCTCTGTTGTTTAAGCCCAAGAACTGTCTACCTGGTGGCCTTCCAGAATCAAGCTCCTGACCATCTTGCATGTTGTATGTGGGGATCAAACTCTAGTACTCCTTACCCACAAGGCAACAGAGGCATTGCTCCACCTTTGAACCCTTAAGTTTAAACACCAAAGCATTTCTTACCCTGCTTGAGGCAGCTGGTATGTAACTGTGCAAAGATGAGTGTATGTTACACAGCAAAGGACTGCAGCATAAAGGTATGCTGGTGCTCATGCTGCAAGAGGTGCAACCACAAATGGCCATTAACAGCTAGAAGCAATTACCTATGTGTTACAGCTTACACATATACATGCGAATTCTTGCTCTTAATATATGCCAATATGCACACTCCTGTACATGTGTGCATTTAAGTGTAGAAAAGACATCTCATCTTCTCTTGCATAAGGGAAGGTATTCTTGATGCAGCCTTCTGAAAGCTAAGCGAAGGGTGAAAAGCAAAGCAGCTACAGAAGTTGGCATTATTTCTACTTAATCAGTGCAAAATCATTATGGCTTTGCTATGAAAATGAAACAACCCTAGTCATACAAGATACATCATGACAAAGAAAAATGAGAAAACACTGTGAGCTCTGCACAGCGAGATTTGTAAGCCTGCCAGCAGAATCACAAACTTGCACAGCTCTAATTTGTCTGGGAAAAAGGGGTGTTTAATTGCTGTGCATAATAAACACACAAACGTCAGAGAGCAGCCATGGATAACATGCACAAGTAGATTCCAGCTGTACTGCTAAGGATACATAAAAGTGATTTATTTTGTATCTTGATCCTGAGTCAAATAAATCACATTAAAATAAAATGACCAAATTTCCCTAAGTGCTCAGCACTCAGCAGCTCTTGCTGGCCTTGCTACTGAGCTCTTTTGGAAATGCATTGATTTCATTTAGGTATCTGCAGGGTACAGTGCCACGTTGCATTACCTGAGCTACCGTGGCCTCCACAAGCAATAGCTTTTTAGCTTGTTCAATTAGCTCATACAAAGCTGAGCACTAATGTAGTTCTGGTGCTCCTAGTGCCTGAACTAGTTTATCAAGAGCTTGCTCTGCTCAATCTTATCTCTACACCATGTGCAAATCCCCTAAGCATCAGCTGATTGCTTTCAAAAGCCTGTCCAGTTTGTGCTGCCTAATGAGAGCCTCTAGGGGCCAGGGCCTTGGATAAATATCTAGTCAGAAGCTAATTTTTGTTCTGCTCCTAACTACAGGCAGTACAGATCATCAGATAACTGGCGGTGTACATGAATGGGCTTTTTATAAAACTGTATTTATATCTTAGGGTTTCTCTCCCCCCAACACGTCACCCCCCCAAGAGAGCTAGGAAAAGAGAAATGAATTAATCTACTAAAAAGGATTATTGGAGGGGGTGGGGGTGGGAGGGGTGTCACTACCAATCTGTATCTAGCCTAACATCAATACTCTTCACACTCACTTCTTTCAAGCTCATCTTTTATTGATAGCTGGAGAAGAGAGGACATATTAATGCAAACCACTCTCACAGGCAAGAAGTTATCTTTTCCTAAGGTATGACTCACATCACAATTTAACCCCATTGCAACAGTGAATGCTTTAGAGTACACTGCGCTCAGTCCAAGTTACAGTCTACTTTCTAAACAGTTTGGGTTTAAATTGTGTTTGTAATCATTAAAACTTGCTTTACTGATATGAAGTTGTCTAAGATTCTATTGAAGCTGTAATTCACAACTCCTAAGTCTTTCCAAAGTGCTGATATTTCTTCCTTTAATTGAATAATCACTCTATTGTTGCCTTTCTTTTTCTGCCTGACTGGCTTCAAGAAGAAATAAGTATTCCTTTCTGCGCTTAGATTACAAATCACTATGAACGGCTTGAGCTGTAGATGACAAATCACTGTTACAGACCTTTCTTCAAGGCTTCAGATACCTTGGAGTTTATCACTCTTCAGAAGTCCTGCATTTGCACATGGTGTTCTTGCTACCTGCAACCACTCTTTCTACACTGCAGAGCATTTCTTACATTACATTCAACACAAAACTCAGCCTTCAATTCCCTTAAAAAGCAGTGGGACTGCCTATAAGGTTGAATATTTTGTTATTTTCCCCCTCACACACACTTATTTACAGCATAGGATTTATGTGAGAATTGAACTACTGTTTACTTGACTCAGGAAGAAAATTGCTGACTTGCAGGGTCTCCTGAAAAAAAATGTTTATAAATTAGCCAGCTGCTATGTGTTTGAAATCAATAGCAGAGATTAAAACTTGGCTTGCTTTCTTAGTCTGGTGCCCAAGGTCTGTTCTCATCCTCAGTGTCATTTGTGTAAACATGAATAACATGTTGAAGATTTTCCAACTCCTTCAGAATTTACATCAATCTAACCATGAATAACACTAGAAAATCACGGTACTTTAACTGCTTTTTCATTTTGCAGTTGTAGGGTCCTCAGTTTGATTAAAAATTGCGTATAACATTAAGGGCATTTCTTTCCATGATCACAGTGATGAAAAAAGCTTTAGCTGAACATGAAGAAGATACTGCCATAATAAATAAAGAGAATAAATAAATTCGTCCTTTGTTCTAGTAGAAGGTGCACAGTTTTAGAAAGGAGAGGCTTGGGACTTGGTATTGTTTAGTGCAGGGGACTGTTCAGCCATCTGTCCATGAAAAGATAGCATCCTCTCCCATTTGTGCTGGTATAATCTGTTTGCAACATCTTGCTAGATCAAGGTTGGTAATGAAAAACTGACTGAAAGAACTGGATATAAAAGTCATGTTGGAGAAAGTTATAAAGAGAAAACTGTAACAGAGAAGACAGTCACATAAGAGAATATTATGATACTAAGTATATAGAGACAGGTACAAATGGTGCTTCCCTAATCTCTTGTATACTCAGAGAGCAAAAACATATTTATGTGACATAGTACAACTGGAAATTTTTCTTTGAACACCACAGAAAATGTACTGCTTCTCCTACTAGTTAGCCAATAGGGAAAATATTTAAAAATCTTATTTAAATGAAAACACATTTTAGAATTTGGGAAAGTTATCAAAGTACAAATAACAAAACCCAGCAAGAAAGTCTGGGTAAAGCATCTGCCAGAATCACATGATAAAAAGAAGTGATACTCATTAGCTGCTGTATCACAAAGCAGAATAAGAGAGGGCATCAGTTTTAAAGTACCTCTAAGCATACTGAAAAAAAGGGAAAAAAAAAATAAAGCACACAATGAAATTTAATTCTATTGCTTGAACAAGTTTCCATATTTTTAGATACATATAAAATTTAGATTTTTATTTTTTAACCAGATTTCTTCTAAACTTAGAACCTGCATTTTCTCTGGGAATTGAAAAGAATTTAAAGCATTAGGGTGAGAGGATTCAGGCATTCAAAGCATGAAGTCTGTTTATGCTTATAATCAATGATTCAGCTACAACCTTGTATCTTCCTGGCACTATTTATATGGCAAATGGATCTTTGTTATGGGATTTACATAACTGATCTGTATCTAAGCACTTCCTTTGTCAGAAATGGGAAACCATGCACTTCCATTTTGTAAATTAGTGAGCAATCAACAGGTTTAAAGCTTGTATCTCAGAGTACATATGAATCACATCAGGTTGTGTGGTCAAACACATAAAGGGCTAGAAGTCTTCTAATAACTTTAGAAGTCATCTTAAAGCCATTCAATTTAGATAACCTTTTCAGAATAATGGGTTCTAAAGCTGCAATTCAGCACAAATCTGGCAATTTTACTGTACAGCACATCCACATCTTAGAGAAATGATCAAGGAAAGATTAAACCACTTCACAATAGGATAAACTACCGCTTCAACCTGCAGTTTTAAGTGAAGTACTATCAAGATCATCTTGAAGAACCCTGCTGTAATATTTAGATTCTCTGGTACCCAGAATGCTTCTTTAGGTTTATCAGATTTACAATAAGAGGGAGAAGGGAGATTTGCTAAGTCAATAGTGCTTGCTAAACTGCATTTCTCAGGCTGAGTTACAAGTGCGTAATGCTTTATAAGTTAAAATGGGCTGTCAAGATAAATGCATAGATAATACAGTGCTATTTGTAAGTAAATGCCTCTTTATGTTTAAACAAGTTCTTATAGACAAAGAGGCTGAATCACTTTTTCCTAACATTATAAATCGAAAAGACGAAGGAATAAAATGAAAAGGAAGTGGGCCCTAGGTCTTTGTGAAGGATTGATGACTCAGGCAGTACTAAGTCTACCAGAAATTATTATTTTTCTCTTCTTTAGCTGGCTTTTGTCTAATCATCATGGGAAGCAGCAGGAGAGGAATGGAAGACAGAGAGGAATGGAATAAAGAAAAAGCAATTTTAGCTTTTTACTCCATCTTATAGGAAAAATTGTCCTAGTTACCTGCATATCATGAGATACAGATAGTACTAAGTCAGCAAATTACTTGTTCCGCTGTACTTACCATGATTCACCCTGCCATTTACAGTGAAATACCACCCGATTGTAATAGCAGAACGACTACACTTTAAGGTTGCAGAAACACTCACCAATTATCACTAGTGAGAAGGGAATATCAGTTGGTAAACTACATAATAACAATCTCTTATCTCAGTCCTAAAATTCTGCCATACATCTCTGTCTATTAAGTGACACAGTTTTGCATCAAGACATTGCAGAGAATCAGAAGCCTGTAAACAAGCTGCAGGAACGCAGCAGTGATACAGGGAACTCAAGCCCTGCAGCCCTGAGTGCCACTAAGCAGTACTGCTGCAGGCTGCTCTGCCCCTCTATTATGGGGGGAAATTCTTTATATTTCTTTCTTAACCTACAAAATTAATGCCTAAAGCAGCTATTTCTGTCATCTACCTGAGAATGCTGTAGCAATTTGAACGGGCAAGCAAAAATAAGCATCTTAGGAGCAAGAAAACATACAAAAGGCACTAAAGCTGTTGCTCAGTGCAAAGCAAAAGCAGAGTCAGACAGATAGACTTAATTTCAAATTCTCTTTTCAAAGATGGCAGGCTCTGCTGTTAAACCAAATGACTCCTCTGGCATTCAGGAACATATCCACACAGCTTGTTTACTATCTCTATATAAGATATGAAAAGATATACATAAGCATTTGTAATGACACACTGGTTTATGCTTGGCAAGTCAATAGAGATTCACAGTTTGCAGCATATAACTCATTAGCTGTAGGCTGGTGCAGCACATCCTACATTATGAGGCATTAACAATGCAAGTTATGGAACTTGTGAAATTAAATATTACCTCGTATACAAGTCTGTCTTCCCAGCTCTGGTGCATGGGAATGAGATACTGCCACAGACACAGAGGAAAACTTACTTGGCTGCAATTGCTCAAAATGTCAGCTCTTCAGAAATCTTGTAGGGTAAGTTATTTAAGTTAATGAAAGCTAAATGTTTATGGCTTAGAGCCTAAGCAAAAGGATTTTCTTACAAGGAATCCCCCATGCAACAGGTAATACTGAAGTACCCAGGTCTGTGAAGGTCTCTGTGTGCCAAGTGAACCGCCTGCTGTGTGGTGGCCCAGGAACTGCATCACTGGCTGTGAGGAGAGGGGGGCTTCCCCTGGGCACACAAAGCTGGTTCCAGCCAGTCCTCAGCCAGGCTGGGGACCCCTCTGACAGAAGCAAGATAGACCTTGGGACCCGTCTTTTCGTAGAATCACAGAATAATTTGGATTGGAAGGTGCCTTCAAAGATCATATAGTCCACCCTGCTGCAAAGAGCAGGGACATCTCCACTAGACCAGGTCACTCTGAACCACATCCAGCCTGGCCTTGAATATCTCCAGGGATGGCACATCCACCACCTCTCTTGGCAGCCTGGGCCAGTATTTTACCACCCTCACTGTAAAGATTTTTTTTTGTCCTGTCCTGTCTGAATCTCCATTTTTATTTTAAACTCATTTACACTTCGTCTTGTCACAATAGGCCCTGCTGAAAAGTCTCTCCCCATCTTTCTTGTAGGCCCCTTTTAAGAACTGAAAGGCTGCAACAAGGTCTCCCCAGTCTTCCCCAGGCTACAATTCTCAGCATTTCCTCGTAAGCATGTCGTGCCTCTTATTTCTGTGGCCCTCCCCTGTACCCCCTCCAACAGCTCCATGTCTTTCCTGTACTGAGGACTCAAAAGCTGGACACAGGACTACGGGGAAGGGTCTCACCAGAGCAGAGGGGCAGAATCACCTCCCTTGACCTGCTGGTCATGCTCCTTTGGATGCAGCCCAAGATACAACTGGCCTTGTGGGCGGCAAGTGCAATGAGTGTTGATGAAAGGACAAAACCCTGCCCAGGCCCAGGAGCCTTTCCATCTCATTTTCTTCCCCCATCCTGTTGAGGAAGGGGGGAAGGAGAACTGCTGGGTGGGAATTAAGCAGAAAACCACAGTCAACCCCCCCCCATCACTAATAAGCTGTGCAGTTAAGCAGGAATGCTAAATAAAGTACCTTTGCACTGCATTGTCCAATTGTCAAGAAAGGAGCACAGATTAAAAAATTGGAATTTCTGACCTGTATGAAGACATAAAGTGAAAGGTAATATCTAGTGTTTTACTCAGAATACAAAGAAAAATAATGGTTGGATTTGATCTTAAAGCTCTTTTCTGACCTAGTTGATTCTATGATTCCATGAAAAAGTGCAACAGAAATGCTTGACATTTCCAAAACCTGACCTTCCTGCCTCTGTAACAGCTCCCAGGAAATGATCAGTTTCAGAGTTCCAGAAGTTACTGCCACTTAATAGAAAGTCAGTGTAAGCTGTTGTTAGGCCTTTCAGGAGTACCAATTGCACATATCACTAACATAGAACAGGCACAGACAGAAAAAAACACTGTGAGAAATTATTGCTTATTACTTTATTCTAAATTGTCATCTTCACAGTAATAATTTTCTCTATACCCTGGGATCCAGCAGTAGCATTTTCTCTGGTGTTTACAAAGTTCTGATTTACTGAAGTGGCCTAGTAGAAAAGGAAAAAAAAAAAAAGAAAAAAAAAAAAAAAAAAAAAAAAAAAAAAAAAAAAGAGAGCCATCTCTGAGATTTGCACAGAAAGCAGAGCAGGAGCCCACTTTCTCATATCGCTCCTGCCCCAGCCATCAGAACTATACCATACACACTTAACATCTTGTAATAAGAATATCTTGACTGAGGAAACTACCTGCAGAAGCTAGTTTTGAGGTTGGAAATGTTGTCACAGGAGGTACGTGGAGAGCACCAGCTGTGAACTAGAAAAGTGAGAAACACAAGACTCTGCCCTGGAAATGTCTTTCTTCTCTTGTGTTTTTCAAGACTGCCCTGACCTCAGTCTTTAATACAAATACTCTTGGTCCATAAGCAAATAAAACACCAACATAAGTGCATCCTCCAACTTCCACAAGAAGTGAATCTTGACCATACACATCATCGGTTATTTACATCCTCATATGCCTCGTGCTGGGCACAGAGAAGGATGGCACGGAATAAAGGGCCGGAATACTCCCAGCCCAGCATACAACCTGGCAGAGTGCGTGACTATAACAGGAGACGCAAAATCCCCCATTCAAGTCTGCTGCTGGACACATCTGACGTAAGGGATACATTTCCATAAAACAGCCTGCCATACAGCAGCTTGGCAACTCCTGCTGCAGAAGATTTGATGCTTTGTTCAACAGCTGCCCAACAGTATGCAGCAATCTTCCACAAGGCATTTAGAAACTATGGCTGTAGATATACAAAGAAGCCAACTAACTAGACAGAGAAGCCTCTCTCTAGTGGAGATAAGCAATCCAGGACAAAAAAGAAAAAAGATAATCAATTAAATTCAGGTTTTCACTTAAGGAGGTACTAATTTGAAAGTCTACTGTGAGATCACTGTAAATAGTTGGCTGCAATTGGAATGGAATTTTGCTGTTAAATCCAAATGAAAAAGAAGAAACAAACCAAAAACCTTAAGGGAGCAGTTTGGTGTTGTAGAAAAATTGCCACTATTTAGCCAGAGAGTGGCCAGAGATAGGCTTAAAACCATGCATGGTTTAGGCTTTGCATGTCCCTTCTCCACTTCCAACAGAATGGAAGTGCTAAAATATACATATTCCAGACTGTACTGTCTAAAATATTGCCTCTCCTCTAAATGAATGTTTTATCCCAACATCAGCTGAACTGCAGGCCCCAAAGTTGTGCATGTAGGTCTGACTTCCCAATTCTAAGTGCAAATGTGATACAAGTGTTTTGATGTGTTGGAACAGAATGGCCATATGCAGTAGTTCTGCAGTACAGTTTGTACCTATGAGAAGAGAAATCTTTCACTTCTAATCCTTCTTTCTGCCCCATCAATGAAATGTTTGATCTCCTATTAAGAAAGTATTAATTCCTTACTGGAACAAGTGCATAGATTACACTGAGTAGTTTTTTTTTTATTTAATGACAAGAGCTGTATGGACATCCCAAAAGACAAAGTTTCCATCCAGTGCCCATAAGAACAGATTTGGTTTATTTTGTCATTTTGGACAATTCATCAGGAAACTGTGTTTTTTTTCCTACTGTTTTTGTTTCAATATATGCACTCGTTATAACCATCAATGAATATAAAACATTTCTGCATCCCACCCAGTCTGATTGTATTTAGATTTCAGTCTGTTTTAATCAAGGCATTTTCACCTAGTATGTAACTCCCTCAGTAACAGTTCTAGTTAGAAAGAGAGGAGATGAGTGGTCCCTTCATACAAGGCTACCTTCATAATGATCTGTGGAGATGTCGCTTTTCATCTACTGCCCTTTGATAAGAGAGCAGAGATTTCCTACTCAGTTGATTAAAACTGAGTGACTGCATAATCTTATAATAATCTCATCTATTACTCAAGCAAAATGGTTACCTACTGCATCATAGTGGCTAATAAGAAAAAAGGGCTCCTTTCTGTGTCAAGGCATTGTAAATTGCCTGCTTTACCATCTTTAGTTCATGGTTAAGTTATGCAGGAAGATGCCTCTGCCTTCCTGTTTTTCCCTGTGGTAACGCCACCACCAACTGGAAACATTTTATGCTGTCTACAGCTGGCAGCACAATTTGATAAATATAAAAGATGACTTAAGATCACTATAATACTTCACGATAGCTATGGGCAGCGTATCTTATACTGCATTGTTTTCAGAAGGCTACATTAAAAAAAAACCAAACCAAAGACTAAAAGCACCATTATCACCATTTTCTTGTGATCAAGTTGTCCCATAGAAGTCACTGGAAAATTGTACAGCGCACAGTAAAAGAAAAAAAACCTAAGCCATGGGGATTCATCCACTGAACAGCAATACAATCCTCCTCCATGACCAGAATGGTATCTGGATCTCCTGTCAGTATCTGGGCCATGATGACCTGTTTAGTTGGCCCTGTTTACAAACTGAATATGCATTTTGTTTTGCTGAGAAATTCTTTCCATTTCCAGACACAAAGACAGGAGAGGTACCACATGTTTCCTTTCCTTTGCCCTTCTTTCTTCTTTCATCCAGATTAACAAAATCTAGCTTTTGGCTTTCCTGCTCTAAATTGCCCACAAGCAGTCCTTGCATATTTTTGTAACATGCTGTACCCTAGGTATAATCGCTAAGGTACACACACCCACAAAGACCTGATCTGCTTATCTACAGCCTCTTATGAAGCTCATTCTGGGATGGACTCTATGCCCCTGAAATTTATCTCTACCTATGGCTGAAGCTAGTACAAAATTACCTGCTGACACGACAGAATTGCTATCTTTCCCTCTGCAAAACCTTTTAATTAATTATTATCACACCTACTGTCCCAGATCAAATGAGATGCTGCTTATATGCAAGCATTTTGACTAGGAATTGAAAATTGAAATTGTTCTGAAATCTAGTTTGTGTTGCAAGGTACTAAGAACATCATGTTTGTAGCACAGAAACATTAAAAAAATATTTTGAGAACCTTGGTAAGCACCCTGGGATCAGGTCAAAATTATCCATTTGCTACTTGGGAGGATTAGGGTTTTGCTTAGATCAACCATCACAAAACACAAATAAGGACTTCATTGCATTCCCTCACTTGTCATCCAATTCTGAAATGCCCAAAAAAGTAAAGATTTGCAGATTTGCTATACAAAATGTGCAATTCCATTTCACTAACAATGTTCTCCTAAAAGTACTGATGTGTTATTGGCATATGGGTCGCCATGCGATTCTCTTGCGTATCAACTTATATGGGGGGGTTTATTTCCTAAATATTCCCAAAAATTACTCATGTTTAACATGTTGATAGCTTTCATGAAGCTTTGAAGGTGAAAAATAATCATGTCATAGTGTTATTATTCATGCTATATAGAGAGTTTCTAGCAACATAAAAAGTGTAGTTTCAAGCCAGAGTCTCTAAGACTCAAAGAAATCAGGACAGCCCTCAGCTTCCATTTTCTGTCACTTTAAGATATCTTAATAGCTGGAGGAAGAGAAAGTGCTGCCTTGTCCCATTCAGCTCAATTTTCCCCCTTATGTACTGCAGGAAGCTAGATAGGACTTTAGTGATAACAAATTACTTGTAGTTATATGAAGTGTAATAACATTACAGCTCTCTATACAGAGTCCAAAATATTTCTATACTGCTCTTCATATATTATTGGAGTTGCAGCATAGCAAAAAGTCTTTCGTTAAAGTCCACAGCCAAAAAATGATGCTCTTCAAAAGAACATGATTTCAGCTGTATGTATCTGGCTGTTACTCTGCAATTCAGATGTACATTTCTGATTCTTACTGTGGAATTATCTAACACAGGTGCTGAGATGGCAGTTTTACTTTCTGTTAAACTATGGGCCACCTCAAAAAGGAAAAAAAATATAATTTCTGATTAAGTTGAATTTGCTAAAGAATTTTTAACTGCCCAGTTAATAGAAGCAGAAATAAATCTGTAAAGGAATGGCTATCAAACTTCAGTGTGCATCTAATAGAAGGCTGCTTACCTCATTAATCTATGGTCTTTTCCTAGAGTGGCCTAAAGTGCCTTTCCAAAGGGCAGAAGAATGATGTTCCAAAACAAAGGGTTGTGGTGGTATTTTCTTCCTTTTTTTTTTTTTTTCTTTTTACTAAAATTAATATTTTTACTACCAGGCTTTTTGCTACCAGTTCAGGTGTTGCCTTTATTTCTTGACTTAAAATAAAACAATAAGTTGACATCTTGAGGTAATGTAAGCAATTCCCTGCATTATCTAGTAGCAATTTCCAAAAGCTGGATTGGTTCACAGCAGGAATGCCTGAGATGCACCTGGAAAGGTTAAATCTAATGCATATGAAACTGCAGGATGACTGAGCTTTCCAGACTGCAGAGGTTCTTTACAAGGTAGGCAGCTAAGCAACCCTTAAGGAAGCACTTAATGGCACAGCCTGAACTGTCCTCAGGCCAGATCTGAAGAAAGATAGAAAACAATGGTTGTTTTTTTTTTCAATCCCATACCTGAATTAGATCATTAGATGTGGAATTGGGATCACTTTCTCTCTGTATTTTCTACAGCAGTTAAAAACCCCAGGGTTTGGGTTTTTTTATTCTTTACATTTTAAATGCCAATTATGTCAAAATGTTGAGTTGGTTTTGGTTTATTGTGTTTTGGGGGTTTTTATGTAGCTAATATTCCAATTTGAGACTTGCTGTTTTAATAAACTGACTATTTTCTGGCTGCTCTGTTGACAGTTAAGCAAGTAGTTCCAAAACTTGTCAAGTTTTAGAGTTTTCTTTTTGTATGAACCAGATCCAGAAATATCATTTAAACACTGAGGATCCAAACCAACAGTATTTGTTTATACTACAGATAATCAAAGAGCACACTCAAATTGTCAACCACTCAGCATTGCAATGAAACTTCAACTGCTCTTGCATTCAAAACGCCCATCTGAGTGTAACATCACTACAATTTGAATGGAAGTGATCATAAACTTAGAAATATCTTCATGTTTTCAGTTTCATTAAACTGATACTGATAGAAAATGTTTGCAGGTTTAAAACACACCACAAGTAAAAACCAGTAAGTGAACCATCCCTTTCTGCTGTGCCAGTGAAAACATTTCTTTTTAAAAAAGTTCTGAAGGATTAGTTACATAATTGAATCTCATATAGTTACTGACATTACCCTTTAATAAAATGAATCATTTCACCTCCAGCAATACTGATATTGAAGAAATATCATTAACTAAAGAAAAATTGCACTCAGTATCTGGAGTCATTAGTGATAAGAGAAGCAAACATTTAAAACATTGACTTAGAAGGACAAAACACTTAAAAATCTCACTGATGGTAAGCAGAGGGCTGTGCCATGCCTCCTTCTGCTGACGTTATGCAGGCAGCAAAACTAGCTCACATCCAAAACTGTTTTCAAATGGGCAGTGCTACCACACCTTATCTTCTACTACCTGAAAATCCATCCATACAGTTACAAAGAGGTCACCTGAAATTCTGCATGCAGAGAGGAGGGAGGAAACCATACTGCTGTATTTCATCTTGCACATTATTTTACCTTTATTTTGCCTAATTTGTTTAATCTCCATCTGAATAATAGTTTCACAACTCTATCACAAATGAGATAAATTTAAAAGTGGAAGTATCACTCTGTATCTCAAAATACATTGCCTACCTTATCTTTCAACCCAACTATTTCAAACAAAGACTATTAGCCATTTAGGGGCAGGGGAGGGATAAATAATTAAAAAAAAAAATCACACAAATAAAATCGAAACCAAACCAAAACCACCAAACCCCAAAAATCTGAACTCCCATTTGCTCAGCTATCACACAAACGATGATGTAACACTGCTGTTGCACACTGCTCTCATAATATCTAAGCCAAAATACCAAAGGTCTTTTTAAGGCACCTGTGGTAAAACCACAAGGGTATCCTTGATAGAGAAGAGAAACAAAAGAAATCTGTTCAGTTGATGCCTCAGAGTTTACTTCTGTTTTCTTATGCAGCTCTTTGCAGAAGGGAATCAGCAGGGAAGACACATCACCTTAATTAGTTCTGTTCCTAAATCTACAAAGGTGACTAGAATATTTTTCAAAGACACCAGCTTTAAGTACATAAAGGTAGTGCATAGCTGAAAAAAATAACACGGAAGGAAAAAAAAATCATGAGGGATACTGACAGACATGTATGTATTTCAAATTATTATAGAGACTCTAAATTATAGCTTGAACTAGTGTTCACTCAACCCATTACCAGAACTCCTGCACAGATATGTTTGACCATGTAACTGATCAGAGAAATGGTTCAGAAAACTGCAAAGAGGCCATGGTATTTACTCTGATTGTTGCACAGGAGTGTTTTCATGATGATACTATGACTTCACTGACAGATCTGTAATTACCTTCTGAAAGGTGTCAGGAAATTAATAAAGAGAAGAGACATTGCTGAAAGCATCTTGAAAAGCACAGCCAAGACTTGGGTAACTAGGTCAAGAGAGCTGTCTGGGTTCTACACTCCACAGTATTAAACACTTGAGGACTAATACTGCAAAACTGTAGCTAATTAACATTTTCCTACACTGATGGAACTGATCAAACTTTATTATTAGAGGGAAAAAATCTAACATTAAAAACAAACAAAAACCTCCAATCAACCCAACGGTAGCAAAATTAGAAGTAAATTCTCTGTGAAGTATCAGTTGAGATGCCCTCAGATAAATAATCTCTCTCTAAATTAGAAAACACAGAAGTGCACCTCTTTGCCTCTTTCTTCCTACTGGGAGCCATGATGATCCCTTAGCTCAAGAAAAATCTTCCAACTTCGAATATAGGTGCTGTGACATGCTACCCTATTTTCCTCTCCCTCTGCCCTCAAATCCTGGTAAAACAAAATTAAAAAGCTCTCAGCCTTCTATAAAGCATGTCAGCCATAGAACCAACAGGTAGCAGTGGGAAACAAAGACCACTGCACTTAACTAAAATGAAAATTTTTTGTTTGCTGCATAACCAATCATTACATTAAAAGCATGAATTTTGTTAAATATAGCTGTGTTCACACACACATGCAAACCCCAGAACACCCACCTCTACTTTGACACAGAACAATGAAAAAATGGCATTCATTATTCATTCATGGAAGTTCTGTGGTTTTTCAGCATCTGTTGTGCTGAAAATCTCTCTTTGCCCTTCTCTCAAAGGGGTTTCCTACTAAGAGGTCCACTGACATGCAATCTGCATGAAACTTCCTGTAAATGCATTACTGAGACAAAATTTTAAGTGATGGGTTACATATTAATTTACACTCTTCTATGATAATTTTATATTAATTGAATGCATCATATTAAGTAAAAATTAAATTATCTCTTGGAAGGAAAAGTCAATTACTTTGTGGCGTGTTTCATAAAATACATCAAGGAACTCTGGATTGAACTTTACCCATACTACATCATATTATAGTATTAGTAAAGATGAAGACAAATCCGGTAAGAAGTAGAATTTTTTAATCGTAGAAGGCATGATAAAGCTAATGTGATAGAAAGATTTAGAACTTAATTCATGGTTGAGACAAATATGGTTATCTGATCAATAAAGTACCAGTAAGAAGCTTGTTAAATTAAGTAGGCTTAGATAAAAGGTCAGGAATATTAAATCCAAAGACTCACTCCATTCCTACAAGACCTCATAGCTGCCTTCCAGTATTTGAAGGATGCCAGAGAGAGACCATTCATCAGGGACTGGAGTGATAGGACAAGGGGCAATGGGTTCAGACTTAAACATGAGAGATTCAGGTTAGATATAAGGAAAAAAATTTTTACTGTGAGGGTGGTGAGGCACTGGAACAGGTTGCCCAAGGATGTTATGAATGCTCCACCCCTGGCATCCCTGGACACAGCCTTGAGTGTTCCAGGGCTGAATAGAGAGTTCCACTGTCAGCCACTGTAACAAACACTCTTTGGTTTCAGTGTTCATTGTTCAGCAGATGTAAACTCTGGTCACTGGTACCTCTTGTCTGATGTTGGTATCACTGCACTTTCAGCTCATTTAACCTAAATAAATACTGTTCCAAAAAGAAAATGTCATTATGCAGTTATCTCATATAAAGTGTGATATTTGATTCAGGAGTTTCAGGACTCTTGTGCCTTAATTTTCTGAATTTCTTATGGGATTAAGGCTCAAATTTCTTTGAGTTGACATCATGATATACCCAGTGGATAACGTGAAATTTCTTTGAAAGACAAGAAATAGTTTGCTAGGTCCACTTCTCTCTTTAAAGTGGAGCATATCAGGAGCAATTCTGCTGAAGTGAGTGGAGCTAAAGTGGCAAACTGCAAAGGAAATGAGAGAGGATGGCAGAATGGATATTTAACTGACTTCACCTGCAGAACAAGCAATGGAATCCAGGCTGAACCAAGAACATTTTCCAATGCAATGGTAAAGATTCATTATAAAAGGTTAGGCTACAAACATTTGGGAGAGTATTCAACATATGTGTACCATCTTATTTATTGCCTAATCTTTAAATTATCAAGTTCTGCAAGTTATTTAAATTAGTGAGTCTCACAGAACTTAAAAACACAGTATTAATGTGTCCAACTTATTTCAACAAGATCTAAAATACATTAGGACTTGCTAAAGACCATAATGAATCACATGATGGAAAAGGAGAGGGCACAGAACCCATCTAGCATCTTACACATTTTTCATCTATACCTTACTACAATGGAGATAAACAGCATCACCATCAAGTCATGAGAGCTGTTATTAAACTAAACTTAATAAATATTAAATTCTGGATTCTCTTTGGCCAATGCACAGAAAGAGAGCTGACCCTTCCAGCATAGTGCACTCAAGGCCCAGGTACGAATAGAGGAATTATTCACATACAGTGCTTCAGAGGAAGAAGAGGCAAAGCAGGACCTTGCTCCCTGTTACAGCTCAAACCCCTGACCCATTCTGCTGGATAGATGGACAGTTTGTTTAAATGTAGATTAGTTATATTACAATTTTTATTCCTCCTCTAGCAAATGCATATGCATTTGCCCTGTGTGACCAGAGGAAGATGAGACTATCCTATTGCAAACTAATCTGGTGCTGCATACACACTTCTGCAGAGGAAAATGAATCACTGAAGTGTGACTTCTATGTAATATAAATGTGCTGCTTCCCTTAAAGAACAGAAGTACAAACACTTCACACTCTGGGTGATCAAATGATACCCTTGAAAAAGAAAACTGCAGCAGAGGATATCCAACATAGCCGAGTATACTGAATGTTAAGTGTTGTTCCATCAAAGTACAGGTAAAACAACAGTTGCTTGGCAGCAAAAACTTCATTTTAAAAAGGAAACCAAGCTATCTGCTGCAATTTTTAGGAATATGTTATCTCACCTTTTATGACACAGGATTTCTCAGAAGCTCAGACATTAGTGGCACTGATATATTTCCTGACCATTACAGATACATTTTCTATTTTGCCAGTATAAAACTGATTATAAATGATGGGCCTCTGACATCTATATATCTGTTAAAAAGAAAACCAGGCAGCCCCTCATACATGCATTGCAAATGTTGCTATTATAATTCCTTACACATTAATACAGACAAGAATACACATGAAGTTAATAAATGTGCATGTATATATGTATATATTTATGTAAAATCACAGTAACTACAGTGGACATTACTGACAAATCACATTTCTCCTAGAACACCAAAAGGCTTCTAATCAATATTCATAAAAATGCCTCCTTTTCCTCTTTAAAATACACCTTTTAAAATCATAGAATGGTTAGAGTTGGAAAGTTTCTCATCCAGCCACAGACACTACAAATCAATTCCATCTTCCACCAGTTAGGCAAATAGCAAACTTGAATTACTTTGTTCTTCATCTTCCCACCTTCTCACTCATCTACTTCATTTTGGTTTTCCTTTGTGTGTTACGAAAAAACAACCAACCAGAAAGAAAAAAAACCCAAAAAAACCCAAAACCAAAAAAAACCCAAAACCCCAAAAAACATCAAACCACCAAAAAAACCCAAAAAAACCTCAAAAACCCTACAACCCATTTTTACTGAGCTTTCAGCCAAACTGAAGATAAGCATTTCTGGGGTCTGACTCTTTACTTAAGCTGGTGATAAGCTGAAAAATGCAATTGCAATGCAATCCCGTCTGGAAACAACAGGTGATGATCAGAGGATTAAGAAACTAAACTCTCCCAGTTTATCCAGAAAACAATAGAGGGTTGAGCTGATCACAGTTTGCAGTTTTAGGTGGAAGATATTTATATTAGAAGCTCTTGCTCTAGCACAGAGGGCACAATGAGGTACGTTGTTTGCAAGTTAAAATGGGACAAATTCAGAAGAGCAAAAGGACATGTATTTTTAACCTCCCAAGAACCAGCAACAATATCTTTCTAGAAAATACACCATCACTTCATGCAAAACTACAGACTTGACTTGGCAATAATTGGCTTGGCCTCTGTGACCAAGCCACACCAGAACTCCAACTACAGGTTCACAATGGTTCATGCTGGTCTTAAATTTATTATTCCAAGATTTCACATGAGTATATGGAAGCATAATTAAACATCATCTGAAAAAGCTCCAAGACCCTTTGAAGGCAAAATTTGTTTTATTTTATCCTAAGCCTATTTTTTACATTTTGTCATACTGAACATCAGACTCCAGTTTTCAATATGATAAGTTCTGAGCAGCGGTCATTAGAAAGCTCTTAGCAAAACTTCAAATCACAACCAATACTGAAGTGGAACTAGACCTAAAAAAAAATATTGAAAAAAATAAACATAAAAATTTTGTAAGTCTGGAAATATTTTTGTATTTCCTGAATCCTGAAAGGTACATAGCTGTTAAAACAGACTCAATGGCGAAAAGGTTGAGGTGTTTAGGATCAGCTGTAAGCACAGAAAGAAACAATTTTGAAATTGTCAGCTTGAGGTCAAAGCATTTTGATTAAAGAGTGCAATTATTATTTCCTCTCATCCTGAAAACAACAGAGCACTTTGTCATCAACACATGTACTGCAAAAAATAGGAAATATATCTATCCATCACTGATAAACAGATGTGGTAGAGATATATTTTGTCTCACTCCTAATTGCAGTGCCTGGAACATCCTCCCTACTCACACATGCCATTATTCCATTTGCCTCACTGAATTCTGTGCTTTGCTTGGAAATTAAATAAGGTCTTGAATTTGAAACCAGGACAATATTGAATCCCAAATCTATCAAAAAGTGCTGTCTCCTTAACTGAGCAAAAATTTCCATTTTCCCCCTCAAACTATTAATATTAAGATACAATCACAGTGGGAAAAAAAGAAAAAAAGCGGAGCTGAGCTTTAGAATATATCTCTTCTCTGAATAAGTGACAAAAAGTTAAAAGCAGTAATTTAGGAAACTTAAATGTGACAGTGTGTGATAGATGTGAGTTGTCAAGGCAAGAAAATGAGAAACATTAAAATCATATATTAGAATAGATCAAGCTCTACATACCAGTTTATGTCAGCAAATTTCTTTTGATATGTCAAGTTCCTATAGGCCTAGAATTCAAATATACTTTGAAGATGTATTTTAAAAAGAATATCTTTATGTTTAGAAACTTAATAAGGTCATGTGTGTACAAAAAAAACAAAGAAAAATTAGATTGAATGCAATATTGCTAAGTTCACTGTAAGGTTTCTCACTGTTGAGCCTTTCTAATGTTTTTCATGTTCTTCAGAACACTGGAGATTCTTTTACCATTAGAGTCTTCTGTTTTCCCAGGTCCTAAGCAGATGACATAAAAGGGCATATGGGATTTTATCCCCAGCCATAGCCAGTCAAAAATTATACCAAGTCAGTGAATTGCAGTTTAGTCAAAGAACGTCAGGCAAATTGAATTCAGGCATCTCACAGGATGTTGTTAAAGGATTTGTCACTACTAGCAGGGGAACAAAGTCCATGTTCTAGTCAACACTGAGCCAGACATTACCAGGGAAACTGAGTCCCTCTCTCTAGAATCCATATCACTGAACAGAAGGTTACTCGGTTATAAATAAATAGATTTGTACATTGAATCCTTGCCACCACTCTATTTTAAAAACCACAGTGTGGACTAGCAATTAGATGTAATAGCAATAATTCTGCAGCTGAGATGCTGTCATTACAATAATGAAAAGGACTGTTTGCATATTCTCATATAGCAATATCACTATGGGGGTTGCCATCTTTGGCACTAGTCAAGCAGATAAAATGAGTGATGTCCTGTGACCAGGAACTTGGTCACCATGAAACTAAAAAAGAAAAGAAGGGTTAAGTGCTGCCAGTCATGACAAGCCCAGCTTCTCCACCACCATCAGAGTAGACACAACACTACTGTGGTCAGCCAGAAAGAAATCAGCCAGAGACGAGGGTCTCCAGAATTTGAATCTGCTCAGTACAAACACCATTTATGCTGTCTCTGGTGTGTATCATTGCTATTTTAAAGTACATTAAGGAAGTATGGCAAGATGTGGACAAACAAGCAAGTAAGAGGTCCTGAGGTGAGACGATGATTCCCCTATCACATCAAAGGAGGTTGGCAGCTGGATCAGAACTGATTTATCGGTCCCTGGTGAGGTTTTGTGCTTTGGATCATCCTGGGGGTATCTGGTATCCCAGGAAACAGTAAGACACTTCATCCAGCCCTAGTGTGGTGCATATTAGATAGGAGGGGTTCAGGTGCTCCCAAATGGAGGACTGTGCCTCTGTGCCACACAATGGCACGGACAATATTTTTAACACAATCATTCAGTCTTTTGCATCTTTTAACTATGGAACACAATCAGGCATGACTGCTGTGAATGTTTGCATTCACAGAGAGATCATCAGATTCTTGCTATTCTTTTTCCATTTAAATGAACAGTTTAATATGTGTGTTTGCACTATGCATTCTGGAGGATAAATAAACCACCTGCTGGTACACAAGCAGGTTTGTAGTCTACATGTACATGCAGAAAGGAAGTGATCATGTGAAAGGGCTATCTTCTTCCTAACTGCAAATGGATCTACATAAAGCCATTTGAAAGACTGATGTTTGACAGTGCTAGAGAAAGGCACAAATGCTTAAATGATTTTGAATCAAAGGTGAGCCAAAGGTAAATAGCATCTAGAATGACAGGGTGGACCATATACTCCCTCAGCAGCCACCCAGACCCAGCTGCATCTCCAAAACCATCAACACAAGTGCCTGTGGACTCTGCCAGATGCCATTTTCTGGAAAACTGTTTTGCAGCTTGGCATCTGGCAATTGTGATGACCAGCCAGTAACTATGAAGGGAGGAAAATATATTTTCTTCATAAATGGTACTTAAGTGAATAACAGGCAACTGATTCCCCCCCCCCCTTTAAAAATGCCACTCTAAAGACAGAAGCGTAAAAAAGCAGGAGCAAAAAAACAACACACAGAGCCCTTATTAACACACACACAAAGAAATATTTCTCTGCACTAAGAACGTGATAAACACAAGCTTTCATTTATGAGCTCTCATAAATGATACATTTTTAGGAGGGTTTTACTCAAGCATCTGTAGAATTTGTTCAGTTCTTTGTTTGCATCCAAATGGCTTACTGGCAATGCGACGAAAGGTTATGAGACAGTTCTGCTTGCCACTTTCATGGACCATCACCTCTCCCTGCCAACCCTTCCCCAGCTTTGAGTTAAAAATGTTGCATTCAGGAGACCACTAGGAAGCCTTCCAAACCCCACAGTCGGATAATAACAAGCCTTATCTCATCTGCTGCATGTTGAACTCTTACACAGTTCAGGAGACCACAGTTTTTCTGTGGTGTAGCTGAAAATCAGACAACCCTATGCAAAATGCAAAAAGGGGAATTTTCTTCTGCAAGAATTTCACTGACCAAAAGATTAGTCTGTTCAAGTCTGAAATCAAATCTACAGTACTGATAATCCTTTGCTTCAAGTGAAATTTTCCTCAGTGGGCTCTACCACCACAGGCTCACAACAAACCTTCATCCATCGCAGAAAATTGTAAAAATTAGGCGATCGTCAAATTTTTCTGCCAGCTCCATTAACAGTGAACCTCAGATTTTCTTATAATAAATTTCAACTGCAATCAAATTACTCAAACTTGGTTAAGAAAATAGATCTTGCTACAGGCTCATGGGAACACACACCTCTCCTAAGGAGTAAAAACCTCAAACAATTACCTGTTATTTTCTCATGTTCCCATTGCTTCTCATGAATAGTATTTTTTTATCTCCAGTGCTGGCCTAGGTAGTAAAGCAACCTAAGCCAGCTCCACTTCTGATACATGCTGCTTCTCATATCACCCCCATTTAATAAAGCATCTGCATGGAAGAGGAATGCAGGATCAAGCCTCTCCCTATCTGGAGAGGAAGGACTTTGGTTTCTACACAAACTTCTGAGTCCTGGAAAGCAAATGGCTGCATCACCCCAGTTGTCTTCATGTATCACAGAATTTCTCAACATCAGATTGTAAATACATGACATCTCAAACCTACATTCAAAACTTTATAAAAAGTCTTGTTGATCTTTTCAGGCTTTAAATCAAGAAAGGACATTTCCAATTATAAATATTTCTGTCTGAAATCATTCAAATAAAAGCATAGATCAGTAAGACTAGCCCTTCATAAATTTGTTAGAACAGAATTTGAAGCATGTTCTTCTTAATTTAAAAAAATGTGTACACATTCTTTCTCTGGTCTTTCTGCATTTTATGCATAGAGAAGCTTGCTGTCCTCCTATTCTCAAATATTTTACACTAGTAACAAGCAGGTGAGATTTAAAAGACACACTTATCCCATAAATTGGAACTGTAGCTCATGTCATTTCTCATATAGCCAGAGCCAATTGCACCCTATGAAACAGTCAAGCCTATTAAAACTTATCTGGTTAGGAAACAAGTGTAAAAACCTAGGGTTTCACAAAATGTTCAAAACCAACAACTACCACCACATTAGAAGCTTTTCTATTCACATGTATACAGAGACTAAGGAACCAAAGCCCCCAAAACATTTATGTAACCAGCACCCAGATATGCACAGGTTTTAAAATATGAAGCTTAACACAGATGTCCAAGTTTAACTCAAAGCTCTCTCATTACTCAGTTATTAATATAGTTGAATTTAAGCATTCATCTCACTCCAAACATAGACGTTCTAGTTCTGTCATTTGTAATGAAGTTGCCTAACAAGGGATAAAAGATTATTGGCATGAAAAGACAACTGCAGTACATTAAAAGCAGATTAAAGTTGTAAGAAAAAACAGTGGCAGGAAGGAAATTCACAGTTAAGGGGAAAAGGCTCCATATGTCTTCCAACACTGAGATACAATTGGGGGCACTGAGGAAGTCATTAAGGAGATACCCCATTGTGCTGGAATTACATGACATATGGCATGTTTTCCCTAAACTGTGGATTTCCTTTATTGTCTTCTATGACACAATTCTAATGTTTTCCAAAAACAATTTTTAAAGAGGGGAAAACAATAGCTCTCAGTTACATTAGAAGTAGTTGGCTTGTGCAAGAAATATTATATTGCCTGACTGTCTCCTTCAGATTGACCAAACTTATGAAGACTTCTTAATACTCATGGATCATGTACAGTAGTAGAGTTCAAGCCCCACTGCCTAAAGCAAAAATGAAATAGCAGTAACTCATAAATTTACTCTATTCCACGATTCACATCAAATTTAGGAACAGCTGCCAAATTTTAAGTAGGCTATGGAGGTAAAAAATCCCAGTGGTGAAACTATCATCACCCATCTGTTGTATAATAGTGGCTGCTGACATACCCTAACTTGAAAGGAAAATATAGCTTATAGTAGCATTTGTACTGGTCACCTTAACCCTGATAACTATATAGAAAAGTCTGGAGACATCCAGCACCCACAAATGGTAATATAAGCACATTTGAAAAAAAGAAAAAAAAAAAAAAAGGTTTTCTGTGTCCTGGAGAGCCATGTTTATTAAATAAATGTTTAGGCTTTCAGACTGTTGTGGAAGGATCTCCAAACTCAAGTCACACTAGCATAACCAACTCAATTTTGCACTACAGCACCAAGCCTGTAAGGAGATACCTCTCACTGAGGAAATGTGCGATAGTAAAACAGATGTTCAGCCACAATCCAATTATACCTCCGCATTCAGTGTTTCACATGATGCACATACTATTAATCGCAACATAACACTGTGTAGATACCTGAGATGAGCATGTGCTCCTGGCTCACCCATGACAAATGGCCAGGCTAGAAACACCAAAATGAGAATGTGAGGATAAACATATGATAGGAATAACCCCTAGGTTTGCAGGTCAAATGTATAAAACTGTTGTTAAAACAGTAATAGCTTCCCTGCACAATACAAGATTTGGTTTGTAATTAAGATTATTTAAAGCTCAACACTGAAGCTGGGGAAAGCTAGCATTCTTCCAGGCTTCTATGAGTAGAACAATAAATTCAGTGACTCACTTTTCCAATCGTGAAGGGGGGAAGTATGGCGCAAAGGCCCACCTGCTTCTGCCACATGTCTCATAGAATAGGCTTTGGAAGCTAGCCCATTGGCATAAATGTAAAGAACCTCCTCTACCTCAGCGGGCTTTTCCATTCAGGCCAACAGCGAATACAGCTAACTGCATTTCACTGACAGGTTAGCAAGTATTGTATCTGATGAGAATGCACTTGACAAATGCTATGGGGTTATGCACTCTGCTATACAAAATCGATAATGTACCTTTCTTTTACTGCAACAGCCAACTTCAATAACCGATTCTGTATGAAGTTAAAAGATCGTAGTCCTGTTTACTTTGGAGATTAATTTATGACTGCATCCAGAACAACTGTCAGTCAATAAATACTTCATACTCTTATATCTTTTATAGAATGCATCCTTTTTAAAGCATTTATTATTTTCTACTGATATGGGCAAATTCTAATTTTATAAATTCCACTAATATCACATTAATAATCTTTTAGTACTATTTAATTTTCAAGCAAATTAATGTAACAAACTACACTTGAAAAGTGCTCACAATTTCATTAAGATATTTATTTCAATTTGGGAAAAAGATTCCGTAATAAGTCTAAAAAAATATATATATATCTATTAGCAAAGCTGTTCCATTTTCTGGCATGTTTTCATTACTGCTAAAAATCTTACTAAAGTCATTGGTTCAACCTAAGAAGAACTGAGAGTCACTCTGTAAGGATCCTGCCTGAGTACGAAACCAGTATCACAGACTGTAAAACAGCCACACTATGATCTGTGGCACAAAGGCCTTCAAATATGGGTGAAGCCTCCCACATGGGATGTCAAACTTTCCAAGGCAATCTCATCACCAGAATAACTTTAGCTCTTCAACAGAGAGGCTGAAATGCTGATTAAACTATTTTCTTTTTCCTGCATGGCTAATGCCAAGTTGGCTCCTATGGAGGTATTGCTGATACAAGCAGGATTATCATGTTTTAACTGAACTTTCTTCCATGCCTTTAAAAAAAACCCTGTCTCCATGTGCAAGTTTCAGCTATTTGATGTGTGCATTGTAGGGGAAATTGGGGTACTATCAGAGTCCAATACTCTCTAACCAGGTTCTATCAAGATATTCCACACATGGAAGGTGTAATGTTTAATATGAAGTTTACATACTTGAAGATATTTGATGTTACACAGGGCTGGTGACATAGCACAATACAAATCTTAATTGCACTTAGAAAAATATAGCAATTGTAACAGTTCATCCACAACACAATTGTGATCCCATTACCAGTCTCTAAAACATGCTCACCATCATGATGCAGCCTCAGTTGATGGGAAAGAATATGTGGCTTGAAGCCAGTTCAAAATTCTCCAAGTTTCTTTAGCCAGTTGCTGAGTTTTTACACGCTATGTGAGGCTCAGCTACAGATTCATTCTACCTATATTGCTCCACCTAAATCTGGGAACACATTCACACCACCTGCTTCTACTCAACTGTTGAGAGCTGTTAATATAAGGCAAAAGCCAGCTTTGCCAGCTTCTTTGCACCATCTGTGGTTGTTTATACCCTGCATTATTCTCTGAACTTCATGGACATATCACCCTTGCCCATGCCTACTGAGCCTTCTACACCTGTAGGGCTCATTCAGTGTTTGGTCAGTAACAGGCACTAAATACAAATCACTTGAACTCCTATTCAGCCTAGAACCCCTAGATCTAAACCGCCTTTCTAGCACTGCATATAGGCACATGCATCCCTCTTAATTTAGAGCTGTTAAGTGCATTATGCACTTTTTCATGGTTTTGCTGAGGACATCTTGGAGATCTCAGAGCTAGGAAAGGAAAATTCTCTCAAATTTCAGTAGAGTTAGCAATAGCATAAAAAAGTCTCTGTCCTCCAAAGTGACTCTATACCATCTCATTTTAAAAAAAGCTTATTAAAAAAATCCAAGAAGCCCCCACCCCAAATGTTCTGATTTATCCTTACTGCAAAATATCTTCCCCACAAACTGTATCACAATATTCAGTTTTCAGTTACCAGGAGCTCACAGTCCTATCCATCTTATAAATGTAAATATTTTCAAGGGTAAATTCAATGAGTTATTATAATACATAACCAAAACAGAAATTAAAAACAAAAACAAACCAAACACACACACAGACAAGAAACAAGCAAGAAACATCCCCAAAGCATCTTGAAACTTCAATATTAGGAGTGAAGAAAAGAAATCAACACCTCCCCTTCATTCTCCTTTGGAACACATCTCTCTGTTTCCAATATACAGCTGAATAAAAATGACTGTTCTGAAAAACCTTGCAACATTGCTGCAGTTTGACTGGGATTCACATATTTTCAAAGTCATCAGACTCTTGGAAGCACTGCATACTATTAGCTGGATTTTTAAGGAGCTTAAACTCTATATCCATAGAATCTTTTCTCGGTCTCCACATGTAAACAACAATGCAAGTATTAAATCACAGATCACAAATCCTTTGGAGATGCCTATACTACATTATAAAAGGAAATCTTACAAGAATGTAACAATAAAAGAAATATTTTGCTGTTTTGATTTCCAAAATACCATGAAAAGTATAAAAACACATTTAAATTACAAAGATTGATGATTGTTGTGGTTTAAGCCCAGCTGTAAATCAGCCACGCAGTCATGAGCTCACTTCCCCCCATCCCTCCCCCTGCCCCCTGAGGGATGGGGAGGAGAATCGAAAGAGTGTAACTCCCCCGGGTTGAGATAATAACAGTCCAGTAACTAAGGTATAACACAAACCACTGCTGCTACCACCAATAATAATAATGATAAGGGAAATAACAAGGGAAGAGAATACAACCACTCACCACCTGCCGACCAATACCAAGCCTGACTCAGAAGTGATCTAACCCCTCAGGGTAACTGCTCCCATTTTATATAGTGGGCATGACATGCTGTGGTATGGAATATCTATTTGGCTAGTCTGGATTAGGTGTCCTGTCTCTGCTTCCTCGCAGCTTCCCCTCCTCCTTGGCAGAGCATGAGACTCAGAAAGTCCTTGGTCAGACTGAACATTACTAAGCAGCAGCTAAAAACATTGGTGTTATCAGCACTATTCCCAGGCCAAAAGTCAAAACCACAGCACTGCACCAGCTACTAAGAAGGAGAAAAATGACTGCTACAGCTGAACCCAGGACAATGATAACTGCCCAAAAGAAAACACCTGTAAACAACACTGACCAAGAGGGGAAATGACAGAAAAAAACCCAACCCTATGTTTGGTTGGAGAACGATAATTTCTTCTCCAAATGTAATGCCTGAATGAAGCATCAAGTGTCCTGTAAATGAGATTCTCATAATGATCTTCCACTGAGAACTAGATATTTAACCAAAATGTGTGGTCACTTTTTATTGCTTCTTCATCTTAGGTGAAGGCCCACTTCCTCCCCCCTCAATTGTAAGACTCCTAAAGGCACCTTATCTGTCTTTTAGTTAGGATTTTGTTAGTGTAAAAAAAAATTAATTTCTTAATCAATCTCCAAGCATGCAGCTTAGGCAATAGAATAAATAATTTTCTCAGTTTCTGTAGGCACCTGATAATACAGAAAGTTTTGGGATTTGTGTTTTTTGGGAGGAGTTAATATGAAAATTACTGAAGTTTTTAAAAAAAATCATTGAAGAGAGTAAAATAATTTGATGCTTGTGGGGGACTACGTGATTGAGGGCATGAACTTAGCCTTGAAGATATCAAAGCTTATCCATGAAGAATGAAGCAGCAGAAAGCATCCAGATGAGAAAGCAGACGACATCCAGAGGAGTCAAGGGTAGTAACAAACTGCAGAACAAGAGCATGGCAAGATAACAGACTTTAGTAACACCACAGAGTGTCATCCAATAATGTGTTGTTGCTAACTGATGTAACCAATGGCCAAAAGACACATACATGTATGCTAGAAACTGTACGTAAGTAAGGGTTTGTAATAGTAAAGAGGAATTTCTCTTAGTCACCAAAGAAGCATGTTTGTGGTTTTTGTCCATCTCAACCACAACTGATGTTTATTGTGCTACTTTCAGTCCCACTCTTACAAGCTCGTGATATAAACCAGCATCTCCAATCCAATGAGAAACAAAAACTCATCTCCTGAGCCCAATGACTAATCTGAAAAGCAGCTTCAAAGATACTCTTGAACTGAGGACCCTTACTTATTTGCAGGTCGCTAAGAAGGTGAAAAAAACCCTAAACTTTTCAGTTTGAATGTAATTGAGGAAAAAAAACCTATAGGTTAAATGAAGTAGTAAAATTCTCCTCTTCTTCTATGACAAGTCCAGTAATTAAAATAAGAAAAAAAAAGGGGGGGGGGAGGGGGAAGAGAGAAGGCTTTTAACTGATTGTAAGCCACAAATTAGAAAATGCTTCAACTTGTATGGATATATCTAGTGAAACAAACACCTTTAAGAAGCCTGACACAGTTTGAATAGTGATAAGTGAAATAAGATCCACCAATGACATGAATGGCTGCAGGTATCTTTTTTACCCCTCTTTTAAGAACCAAAAAAACCACTGTGATACTGATGAGTGACATGAGGGAAATCACAGACCTGTAGAATGTGCAAGCTCAACTCCATGACAACAGCAGTTTTTAAGGTGAAGCTATTGAATGATAAGAAACCCAAATAGTCTGGAAACTGCAAGTAGATCTGCCACAAGAAAATGTATTGTAAGGTTTGTCTCTGATACTGTATCCACTATTTGCAGTTTTCTTTACGTGGGCAACATTTATTTAAGGACACAATATCATATAGATAAAGTAACAGCCATACCTTTTTAAAAAACACCCATTTACATTTAGTTTTTTGAGATGCCTGGACTACAGGAAGTGACTTCCATTAAACTGATGAAATCTGGAGAGGAGATCTCATCTACTGCTGAACTTCTCCAGCTCTTCATCGCTCTGAATGTCTCCTGACTTTTTCTTATATTCACCTACCTTGATAAATAGCCTTTTGCTAAAATTGATTTCTAGTAACAAGTCCCTAAAAAAAATCTAAAAAAACAAAAGCAATTATTTCTGTGAAAAGCTATGGCAAGAGTTTAGAGGGAGCAGAAGAGAAATAAGCTCCTGTTGAGACAAGGTGCTCTTGATTATCATCAAAAAATGGCAGCAGCCTCTTTGATAAGATACACCTGAATGCTGGCTTATCTGTGTGAGAATATAATCTCTTCTAAAACCTCTGTTCCCATAGACAGGAAACTGGCAACATACCTGCTTGGTTATTGGATATCAGGAATAACAGATGCCCACACAGAGTGAGATCCACAATTTAACATTAAATTTTGATACCTTGGTATCTTTTCCACTAGGACTTTTCAAAGCACAAGAAAATTACATTATGCTCCTGAATAAATAAGGCAGGACAGAAGCAGAATGGTAAACAGAAGAGAGAAAATGGACAGAGAACTGGGCTTGTCAAACTGATGCAAGAATTCCATGTCTTGTAAAAACGTACTTCACTCATTTGTTCAGTGTTATACCAATTTTGGAAACTATTTTTTTCAAATTTTATTCATTAGTAATATTTATAGAGCAGTATCCATTTCCATGATCACATCCCATGACTTCCTCCAGCAATGAAATACGTATCTTGTCAAAGCTCTTAAAATCTGAATCAAACTGCTACTAATGCAAACCTATGTTTTCACCCCAAATTCAATAACTATAAGCATACTGGTATTTGTCATGTCCTCTGAGACTAAATGCACATAACTTCAATGAACTGACATTTCAATATTCAAAGAGTTGTTCACTCAGAATTGTAGGATTTGATCTATTTATTTTTCTATTAATATTTTCACTTGCCTGATTATTTTGTTCAAAAAACAGTAAAAATTCATCTAGAATTTTCAAAATACTTGTGCTTTCATTCCTCATTTCCTCTCCCAGTCTTCTGTGCTTCCTTGACAGGTGCTGCCATTTCAGAGAGAAAGGGTGACTGAGGTACTCATAAACCAGCTCCGCGACTTCAGTCTGGTGTCGCAAGACAAACTAAATCTGTGATAGACAAGATGAGAGCAGTAACCATTTCAGACACCCAGTTTCAATCTGCTGGCAAATGTCTGTCAGAGCCCAAAGGCATGTTAGCTCTAAGACACCAGTACTTTTTTTTAGCAAAAGCATCTGTCTCAGCTAAGACACCTTTTTAGAGGGATGTTAAAATAGATTTCGACATTTATAAACCAAGCATATGTATTAAAAACCTAAAGTTCAAGATTAAAAAAAAACACCAAGCTGGCCACATTGGTAACACAGCATGCAGCTAGAGTTTTTCTACTGAGGGTGGGGAAAGAAGTGTCATATCAGGAGTAGTCCCTGTGTGTGGCTATTGACTAGTTGACAAAACAGGCTAAAAATCAATAGCATTTTCTATGAGAAGTTAGGTAACTTCCCAGTAATACAAAAGAAGAGTCTGCCGAGGAATAGATGTCATCTCTGCTGATGGCTTCACTACAAATATTTCATTTATTTATTTCTGCTTCTTGGAGACCTCACTAAGTTCAGTCCTGGTACCAACACTCCAGGGAATAAAAGAAAATGGTAGTAGTTCTGTATTAAAGCAAAAGGGAAGCTTCAGTCCGTGCGCAACATTGAACATTTAGCACTTTGCTTGCTGTAAATACCAAAAGAGCTACCTAAAATTTTTGAGAAACATTTCCTGGTGTAAAATTTATCTGACAATGTAAGAACAGGTTCCCAGAGTCAAATATTACCACATCCTGCTTCCCATAGGTCTGAAATCCTGTTATGCCTCATCTCTTGCTGGACAAATTGGAAAGCACCTTATAATCTACTCATCAAATAGTAGTTTCATCTGATGTTGTACATAGCCAGTTCATGGCAATGGCAAACTTCAACAGATAAGTAAGAAGGAAAATAAACAAGTTTTGTCAGCAAGATTTAAAATGTGCAAACCAAGATCTGTAAAAAGTAGATAACATTCTGAAGAGCAGTCCCTGCTGCAGTGGAGGATTGGGTGGTCTTCCTGATGCAAACAGGCCACCAATGTCAGATGGGTGCACTTTAAATTTTCAAATGACCAATTGGAAAATGGCAATACGTATTCATAGAGTCACATGCAGCTCTTTTTACTAAAAATAGATTGCAGATTTTTTCCAACATGAAATGGGCATTTGGGGGAGGGGGATCATTAGAAAATTATAGTAATTGTGCTTTCCACTGTAGTGATAGGACAAGGAGTAACAGGCTAAAACTTAACCGGGTGAAGTTTAGATTGGATATACGGAAGAAGTTCTTTACTGTAAGGGTGGTGAGGCACTGGAAGGGGTTGCCCAGGAAGTTGTGAATGCTCCATCTGTTGGTGCTCAAGGCCAGGTTGGACAGAGCCTTGGGTGACATGGTTTAGTGGGAGGTGTCCCTGCCCATGGCAGCGGGATTGGAACTAGGTCCTTTCCAATCTTAACGATTCTATTATTCTATGATTCTAAATTCTTCATGCAACGTTTCTTTGTCAATGGCTGTTCTCTTAGCTTTCCTATGTAACAAAAAATTAGTGACAACAATTTCTATGAGAAAAGAGAATTGTATTCCTTTCTTATCAGCATATTTTATTCTTTCTTGTAGCTTAACCTAAATGCAACTGCAAATTTAAACATATCTTACTTTTTTACTGCAGGAAAAATAATTAAATCAACTTTGTATTTATGGAGCTGCTTTAGAGTATTAAAGTAACTTGATCCCAAATGAACTTAAAATTTTAATTCATTTTACCTTATGCTGGCTGTGTAAGAAGTCAAATTTTTAAATGCAATATGACATATGGCTGTTCATTATTTATACATTCTGTAGCAGACTATAAATTTTACTTTGGACATATATCGAAGCACTGAAACCATTTCAGTTGCAAACACATAAATCATAGTTACAGTTATTAGTCTAAATGTAATGCCACCCAGGTTCTAGATCAAAACCTTTAAAATCCATTATAATTGACGTCTGCTGCATAACTTATGTCTGATTTTATTAAAAGAGCTCATTATTATTTATATATTTGAAACATTATATTCCTAGCTGAGTAACCAGTTAAATGTGAAAGATTTGGGGAATGAAGAGAAAGAGGAGATGACTATAGTCTACAAACCAGGAAGAATAAGGTTGTACTAAAGGACAAAACGTTTTGGAACAAGATTACCTAATTCAAGGTATGAATTAGTCAGCCTGCATGAGTGACTAACATTCATTTGGGATGAACAAAGCAGGAGCTCTGTGTTGGCTAACTTCTACAGCCATAAAAAGCCTGCAAAACAAAACACAATTGCCATGCTATATGATGACCCTTGCTTTACTGGATGGGAAGGGGAAAGATTTCAGACAGTTCCTGGAGCTTGAAAAATCACTTGAACAAAACAGTAATGGCTGAAAGGCCTTTATAGGTTTATTATAAGGCTTTTTGCTGATGAGCTGTTTCCTTTGTGTAGTTTGGATGCAAAGTGCACTCTGGGATATACGCCCTGTAAACCTGAGCGAGTCCTTTGCTGTTAATCTTTTGCCAAAGAAGCTAAGCCTCAAAGGCAGGTCTTCTCTGGACCATGGTGACTTTTTAATTCCCTTCCTGGTTTTCCTTTTGTGTTTAAGAATGGCTTTTACTGAGCTCTAAACTGTAGCCAGAAGAAATAAATGAGAGAACAGCTAAGTCAGTTAAATGTCTACTGAAGAGCTAATATTGCTGTCTCTAAAATCAATTACAAGACTTCAGAAGACAAAGGATCAAACTTTAAGATGCTTTGAAGATTTCGGTGAACAACACAAATCTCTGAGACACTAAATTATGTACATGTGAGCTGTTAACACCTTCCCTGCAAGGGAGAGGGAACGGCTTAGACAGAAACAAAGGCCAAGCCAAGGTGGGGAACAAAATCCACTTAATGACTGATTTGCTTGAAACCGTAGAAGACTTCACTGCCTAGTCCACCTCAACCTTGCCTACTTTATAACTATATTTAGCATAACATATTTCTATATTATAGTTATGTCATGTTTATATTATGCTTATATTACTTACAAACTGCATTTATATATTTAATTATATTTTAACTCCACTTAACCTTCACATTAGCTGAAGAGAAAAATAACCAAGACAAAAATATTACTCTCCATGTCCTGCTTTAGTTTAATTGTTTAATTACTTTTAGTCACTTTTAGTAGTTTACTTCCATTTAGTAACTAAAAAAAAGGAAAAAGCTGCATCTTAAGTACAGTAGAGCTGGCAATATGGCTGAAGGGGTTGGTATCTTCCTTGATTTGTTACTGTACAAAGTTAAGTTTTGAGTTTTTATCTTACATATTTCTGTAACTGTCAAAGTTAACCATCACTTCTTTTTTATTTCTACTTTAATAGTTAATATTTTCTTTTACTCAGAGGTGCATATGTTGAAGCAGATCTAGACTTTGATTTGCTAATGTGTATAGGCAAGGAACAAAAAATTATTTTTGAATATCTCAATGCATGATAGAACAGATTCCCAATATTGTATTTTTCTGAGGAGGATACTTCAGCATCTTCTTAGCATCAGGCACACAGCAGTACCAAAAGTATACTAAACGGTATATAAAACAGTATATGAAATACTTGTCTTCTATTAGAAGGGGTAAAGACTTTTCTGATAGACCTAGACAATTTCTGTTTCTTGAAATCAAAAAGTCCTCTGGGAATAGGAGAATGGGAACTGATATTAGCTCCACATGTTGAAAAAAAAATGCAAGCAATGAATATAGATTAAACTTGTATTTTGTATGTGAAGTGAAAGAGAAAGATGTTGCTGGTACAGCTTCAGTGAGTATGAAATGTTAAAAAAAAACTAATTAAAAATCTAACACCAGTTTAATAGTAAGAATATCCACTTAAAATAAACATAGTATTGAGAGCTTTCTCCTCATAATTAATCCCATCATACAAAACTTCTTAATGACTTCTTAATGAAAATGACACCTTTCCCCCTCATTAAAAGCCTACACTTCTAGTAGAATCATTTTAATGAAAGATATTTTCCATCCCCAAGTTTTATACCAAACTCTTTTATGTTTGTCCCTAAATGCTAAGGGTTTCTATTCAAATAAACTTCACTTTTCAGATAAAAGAAAGTTTAAGTGTTGACATAAACCACAGAAAGAAGTGGCCACCTAGACCTCAAATCTGGATAATTTGTAAATCTGCTTGCAGAGGCTAGCTGTAATAATAAAAACTCATTAATCATGTAAGGCAATGGTGCACACTACTCTACAGTAGCCCTGCAGCATTTCTTTGCTGTGGGGACAATATGCTTCATAAACTCAAATTAGTGTGCTGCAAAAGCAAATTGAATGCATGTGTGATACTTCACCTAGGGATGATATACACCCAAAAGTCAAATGGTCTTGCAGCTTTTATTACTTGGTTAAAAACAGCTGTGAAACACGGTAAGTCAGTCTAAAAATTGTCTGATATTCTGTTTCTTTTCTATGAGTGCCCTCCTTCCTATTGGAATATGCAAACTGTCAACCAAAGAAAGAACAGTCCTTTGGCTATTGGCCAAATATGAGCTCAGGGTGAAATTGTGAATTGGAGTTACTCACCCTGCTTAATTCTGCTTGTTTTCTCTAGGCTTGCTTTATAGTTACAGGAAATCCAAAAAAAGTGATAGAAACTGACTTGTTTCAGTTCTTGCTTTGAGATATTTAGATAACATCCTTCCATGTGTATTTGCTGGGCCACATATGTGTAAGTCCCAGAAGACCCACTTTGATTCTTCCTGAGGTGCTCTCTGTGAGAAGGCTGATAAGAGATTTCAGGTCCAGAATGAAAACAGATTCTCTATCTAATGAATACCAAAAAGCTAACCATCTGTATCCTACTGCCTCTGAAAATGATCTTTCTGATGGATGAATAGTTTGCTGAACATACGTTTTGATTTTTTTATTAATGAAGTTCATTATAATACTGTGAGCCTTTGGAATGCTTTATGATTATTATATTTACTGCACTATTTACTGATATGATGTAAAATACATGCAATGCAACAAAACATCTACCTGACACAGTATTAATGTCCTATTGTACTTGTGTCCTGCCACAATATAATAAATGGACTGAATGTGCACTACAGATTAAACTCTTTTCCCCAAAGGAGTCAGCCCAAAATGGCTATCAGAATTCCAATTCAGGAAAAGAAAAATAATCTGATTTTACTCTATTTGTTATCTTTACAATAAACAGTATTTTTGCATACTGCTGCTGACGACAAAACTTGGAATGTTCTATAGAAAAAGAGACTGTATTTCAGAGTTTGGTGATTTATCCATGTTGCATCCATTTACTAGAGGTTGAGGCAAGTTTTTCACATGGTGGTTCTTCAAAGAGTTTCTTGTATGGGTCCCACTGGTTTCACAGCTTATTAGAAATTTAGAGTGAAAGACCCCACATTTAGTGGGTTATACACCATAGTTTAAATATCAGGAAACTTCAGGAAATCAGAGAAGTCATTGTCCTGGACACTAATAGCGATCCAGATCCACGTAGTTACCACATAGCAATCTTAGAATGGTTTGGGTTGGAAAGGACCTTAAGATCATCTAGTTTCAAGCCCTCTGCCATGGGCAGGGGCACCTCACCCCAGACCATGTCTCCCAAGGCTCTGTTCAATCTGGCCTTGAACACTGCCAGGGATGGAGCATTTACCACTTCTTTGGGCAACCTGTTCCAGTGCCTCACCAGTCTCACAGTAAAGAACATAACATGACAAATAAGATACCGACTCAAAGAAATCAGGAAGATTTTATTTTCATTTCACAAATGATACCAAATACAGATTTTACGTTTTCAGAGGCTAACGGAGTATGTGAAAAAAAATATTTGCAACCTGCAGCTGCAGATATTGAGGAAAATGGACAGTAAGAGTGTGAATCAAGCCAGAACTATGCTATTTGTTAGTAAAGCACCTCTAGCAGAAAAAGGATGCTGTCAAACTGGTGTATAGTCTTTTCCCTCAACCATGACGGGCTTGCTTATTTCACTTGGTTAATACATATTATGGCTATGCAAGCCCTCCAGGTGCAACAGAGCCTATCATAATCAAAATGACTTCTTTCTGCATAATCAAAAATTAAAGTAATTCCACAGTGTTCTTTATAGTTGGTCATTAGAGGGATATCTAAAGCATAGGAAAAAAGATGCAATGTGACTTCAAAACCGCCTTGATACAGTAATGTCATCAGCAAATTGCATACGACCACTCATACATGCACGTACTCTTAAGCCCTCAAATCCAAGAGCATTTATCTTGCTCATATGAATAAGTGGAATGTACTTTAAATTAGTTCCTTCAGTTTTGATTCTCCCTACTATATCTGATATTAGTGGGAAACATTTTCTCCAAAGGGTGCTTGTTGCACACCGTATTTTAATTCTCCTTAGACAGCTATTTAGCTGTTGAGCTTGTCTTCAGCTACCAAACCCAAGTGTAGGAAATTGCATTAATTTGGCAGTTATTTATTTGTTTAATGTTTTTTCATGTCTTACTATTAAATGATTGGATCTGAGATTTATTTGAGAAGGCAAATGTCTTGCTGTTACTTACAAGGTATTAAGAAAAAGAAATGGCTAAGATTTGATTTCATGAAAGCTTAACTTCAGCTTCCTGGAGCTGGAAATATTGTCCTATGTCACTCAGTTTTTCCAACAGCTACTAGCTGTGGGTGAATACAGACATGAAGCTTGCAGGATATCTGGATTATTTCTCTCCCCCCCCCCCCCCCCCCC
>JANRGW010011382.1:0-44433 GCA_024733675.1 Psilopsiagon aymara | reverse complement strand
GCCTCTCCACCCTCACAGTAAAGAATTTCTTCCTCATATCCAATCTAAACTTCCCCTGTTTCAGTTTGAACCCATTAACCCTTGTCCTGTCACTACAGTCCCTAACGAAGAGTCCATCCCCAGCATCCCTACAGCCCCCCTTCAGTAATGATGGATCCTTGTGGATCTTAATGTCTTCGTGCTCATGCAAAGATCAATTGCCATCCCATATTTGCAAACAAACCCCAAAAAACAGGCAAGCAAAATCTGTTGTGCTTTGTTTTAAGACTGGAGGAGCAGGTGCAGCACAGCATCAGCCTGGGTCCGAGACCCTGCATTCAAGGGTCAAAACATTCCTTACAATTCCAAGCAACAGCGCAGGATTTTGTGTCTGTCAAGCCCTAAGGGGTCCCTTATAGACCAATTACACAGAGGTATTTGTGCACGCTGGGAAAGGTGTAAGGAAGTTTAACTTTCTGGTAGCTGCACGCTTCCGGACCTATTGCGCAGCTTGCGCTTGCCTGCCCGGGTAGCGTCGGCTGCTTTAGCACGCAGGGGGAGCTCTCTCCTATCACATAGCCCTCATTCCTTCCTTGTCTGTTGGAAAGAACTGCCTGAGAGCTGCTGAGCAACTGCATGCTTTTAATGTTTCCTTTTCCAAAACAGAAATTGAAATCTGGCTTCTTCAAGCAAGATCTGCAATAAAGTAAGGCTGCATCCTTGTCCATTACAATTCCAGATTGGTTGTGAAAGTGACCTAGATTCAACAGGAGATGCTACTTAAGAAATCCATTTTCCCTCAAAGTCATCATCCTACTTCTCTGGAAACCTCATCTCTGAGGGATGGCATTAGTGTTATTCAGCAGAATAATAGAGATTAGGGCTGAAATGGACAAAGCGAGGTCACCTGTGTGGGCATCGCAGGGACAATACTGGAGCAGTGAGTCCATACCAGGGTACTCATTCTGAGACTGTGTGTAAGAATATTCAAGAAGGAAGCTACTTCTAGGAAGTAGTTAGTTATCTGGCAATACCACTTAGCCTGCAAAATCTAAGTTAAAATACTTTTTGGTGGCCTTTTTCAGTGCATTTTAAATACTATTCCAAGTAAAAATGACACTGTGTAGCTGGTTTTCTGCTCTTCACAGCCGTTTCCCTCCTTACTCAGAGGAGGATCTTGATGGGCTTTGCAAAGGTAGTTTGGAAAGCTGGTAGAGCATTAACTAAAGCTGTTCTTAATTTTGAGGTTCTTTATCACAACTTCAACAGGAAGAAACTTCAGGCTGGCATCTGTTTTTCTGAGAGCATCTTTTCTGTGCAGATTTCCTCAGTGGAGAAGGGCAAGGCTGAACACCAGTAGTCCAAAAAACCTGTAAGAGCAGAAGCCAGCTCCTCTCTGGCTGCCCCTTTGCACTAGACAAGGTGAAGGTGACTTCTTTGAAGGTGTGCCTTACCACGTCTCTCCATTGTAACCGTGACTGGGTCTGATTCACTGCCTTTCCTAGTCCATAAGGAATATATAATGCAATAAATAGCACAACCTTTGTAGTCCTGCTCAGCACCACTGTAACACAGTGAAGCCGGTACATCACCTATGCCAGATTCACCCAGCCTCTAAGTACCACTGCTGTACTCACTACACGTTAAATGGATAAAGCAGTAAGCAACAGGGTCCTAAGGAGTTTCTTATGTTTGGATATTTCGTATCAGAAGGCCACTTCAACATCTCCCTGCTTTGCTAAATTATACAGTATTTGCTTATTTCCAGCCCAGTTTTACTCAGTTTCTACCCCTTGCTTCTTGGTTCATGTTGTCTTTTAGTCTAACTTATTTTGCCTAGTTCTTCACCACTACAATATACTTATGAAAAGCAGCTGTACTGCATTCAAGCCTTCATTTTGCTGGACTGAGCAGGACATCTGTTTCCAGATGCTGTAGGTATAGGCTCTTCCATCTGCCTGGTCAGCTTAATAGCACTCTTCTGTGCCAGATGAGCTTATCTTCAGCTTTTGAGGAGGGGTGATGTCAGTGACACAGCATCATGCCTAACATCTACTGGGAATATTTCACTGAATGGGTGATAAAATGCTGGGGTTCTTCAATCTTTCCCATTCCCTTTCAGTCGGTGAGCTCTGCGTTTCTGACAGGTGCACTTTGCTGGGCTATGAGTACCTTCTCTTGGACATTGCATTTAAATTGCTCTTTTCTGGTTTTGTTTTTAAACTCTACTGATCAATGATTTCATTGTTTCTTTAGGATGTTTTTGTCCTGTAGTCTTCCAACTCTGTGTCATCTACAGCTTTTAGTAGCACACACCTGGGATTTTTGTGCCAACTTAATAAAGATTCTACTTGAATTCAGATGTATCCTTGCCATTAGTTTTCCTTCAAGAACTGTGTATCTCCTCAGTAGTCATTTCCTTACTCACAGTGTAACTCCTGTAGTATTAGTGCTTAACCTTCTCCAGTGTAACTTGTACTTTTCCAGTTGCTACAGATACCTGCTATGGAATTCTGCGTGTCATGAGTCAGCTGGTTTTGATTTCTGAGATGAAGAATATCTGGTCGGACCAATATGAGCCCAGGAAGATCTTTGATTTTTGCCTCCATCTCATTTTTAGCTTTTATCCTACCTGGCACCTTGCCCTTGCTCCTGTATTTATCATAATCTCTGACAGTACAAACATTCATTTACTATTGACACCCTACTTAAATTATCTAAATTACCTCTCTCCTGAGCAATCACAGTTTTTCTTACTTCTCCTGTTACTTAACTGTTTCACTATTTATTCTTGCTCCTTTATGAGATGTAATTCAGTTCATGTTTTGGCAATTCACAGTGAATCCCTCTACTTCATAACCTGAAAAACATGACTTTCCCTTCAAATATTGAAATACCTACGAAAAGCTTCTATCATTGCATTACAAAGACAACTAAACAGAACCTAAACCCGATGATACGTGCTCCAGCCACAGCTCACAAGATCTTCAGATTCAGCCAAATCCAGATCCATTTTTGTGGGGCTCAGTTTAGCATCTCTTTTGCCCAAGGGCTGGTTTTCTGCCAAGTTGCTGCTTTTGTTCCCACCTATTTCCACATTCTTCAGACTAGTCAAAACTCAAGTATATATGAATCCAATCTGCATTTATATAAATATACGAGGTAGAAAAAGAAGTAATGCCACTGATCAGATTCTAATACAACACGCTTTGAAGAACAAAAAGTTCTTTCCTCCAGTTCTACCCCTAAAATTTAAAGGAGACTGAGGTAAGTATGGAGAGGAAGGAAGTGCCACGGAGACATCTGGAGACATCTATCTTCTAGATAAGTAGTGGGGTTTCTGCTTTGGCTATAATTAACTTGGCTGATATTCTCAAAGACCATTATGCAACCAAAGCATCAGTTGTTATACCCAGAGTTGAGAAATCACTGTAGTGTACTCGCAGCAGTGGCTTAGAGGTTTCCATAAGTAAAGTTGTATTTTGCTTTTTAGAATAGCTATGTAAACAGCAAATCCCCTTAGTGAAGAACAGCTTCCGTGATCAGTTCTATATAGTGTTACTATCAACATCAGCAGTCCCTTCTCGTTGGGGAATTTGGATGTGATATGAAAGTTGTGTTCCATAAAATGAAAACTGAAAGGACTCCTCACAACAGCAGTTACCACACATCACTTAGGTAGCCCTAAACTTTCTAAACACTGTCACTGCTGTCTTCTGTATTACTAATTTTGTTCTTCAGCATCCAAATAAGTATCTGTTCAGGGTCATTTCCCATGATAGATGCTGCATTCTAGTCCTTAATTCCTGCAGCATTTGAACTAAGCAACAGGCAAGTTCGTAGATCAGAACTGCACTACAGGAAAACATGTTTGTGCTAAAAGAAAGTGGGAGGATGGTGAGCTTCTAGGCTGGGCAACAAAGGGAAAAGAGAAAAGAAAAAAGCCACGAGGGGTGAATACATCTGCAGGACAGGTCTAGTCCAGCATCTCTGTTCAGAGACAATTGTGTTGCCTATAAGGAGTTAGCAGCTCTCACAATTATGTTGGCACACCATCTTGGAGAGGTGAGAAGTAACAGTCTGTAGTTAATTTGCCAACAGCTGGTGTTTTAGAAGAAGCCTGGATTTTATTAAAGGCCTTGGCTCAGGGCAGCAAACAAGACTGGTTCAAAGCCTGTCTTTAATATCAAGTATCAAGGTTTCTGACTGTCTGAAAGTGGGACTCTTGAAAAGGCCTGGATTACTCCAGACCACTGAGCAACCATGAGTAAGAGTTCTCAATTAGGAATGTAATGCTAATGAGTCTTTTTGGGTCAGCCTGGGTGGGTTGGCTAATTAGCAAAAGCAATATGCCCATGTGATTGGCCTGGAGTGTGGGTGAGGTTCCTGGAAGCACCAGGTGATAGATGGTGAAAAAAGGGATGTGTGGGTGGTAAATCAGGACAGCTGCAGTCAGTGGCTGGTGAGGGGAAGCACATCTCCAGCAGCGCCTTCCGAGTGGGGAGGTGAGGAGCAGCCAGCTCTGTGCTTGTTATCGAAGGCTTCATTTAGGAGAAAATGATTTCTGTGTAAGATGGAGAGATATGCAGATTGCAATAGGTGGTGGTGTTGTTGTGTCAAGTCAGCGAGGTGGTGTGTGTGATAAACCCCCAGACCATTTCAGTGCAAGAGCAAATGGCAGGTTTGCTTCAGCCTCAAGGCATGGAGGAGATGGAGCCCCTGCAGATGTTGGTTTACTGTTAAAGCAGATGTGAATTTAAGCTGCTTCCTTCTGGTTTCAGTGTCTAAATAAATAATGAGTTTTGCCTACAGAATCCTTTAGTTTTGTTTCAGTAGAGAAATAACAACACTCAGATTCTCCCTAGTCACCCTCTGGTAGCACAGGGAGCCCTGCAAAGCATTTCCAGCCCTTTGCAAGGGTAGGAAGTCTGTCACATGGGCATCAGAGTAATGCTCCGTATGAAATTAAGCATGCTTTCTAACAGAAGTTACATGATGTGCTTGGTCCTCTAGGAAGAAACTCTTGGATGTCCTTAGGCCCAGGTGTTAACACTTTCCCTTTAAGGGCAGACTCCATGTGTCACACTGCACCACCAGAGATGAGCACTCAGATGCCCCTAAGGTGTATGAGGAGGATGCCAGGTGCCTCAGAACAATGGTGCTAGAATATGAAAGGAGTTATCTCCTCCAGGGCAGCTTTTTTTCCAGGTTTGGAAGAATCTGGGTTAATTTCCCCAGTATCCAAGGAGTTCCTGATGTAAATGCATATTGTTTCAGCCCACCGCAACTGCATTAGACAGAACAGATACCACAAATGCTCAACCTGAAACATGCATAGGAGAGAATGGCACCTTTACATGTGGCTCAGAAAATTAGAGGAAGGAGAGAAACAAGAGAAGACTCTGACCCACACTAAAGCGCTTTGAAATTTTCTAATGGCCGTGTCTTTTCCTTGTGAAGCTTTCCTCTACATATCTTCATCCTTATAGTAATGCTTATCAAGAGCTATGTAACTGGGTCAGTTAATGTAAGGATCAGATTTTGCCTCATTCATTTTATAGCTGTAACTTTTACCCCTCGTTTAGTCTTAAGAAGGTTGGTAACTGAATAAATACGAGTTTTGGACCTACCCTATGTCCCTTTATTTGTGTAGTTAAAGCAAAGCGCTTTGGAACAGCTGCATTATGATAGTGTCGTCTTGTAACATTTAGAAGGTGTAACTTCTAGGCGCTGTGCAGGAGTTCACATCGCTGTGAGTAAGATTCATTTCTATAGTTCTATACAAATATACCAGGAAAAAAAGCCCAGTAAGCTTTGCAAGAAACACGCTTAATTAATTTTACATTTACTATTTAATACATTCTGGGATTTTTTTCCCTCTTGACAGATGGCAATTTAATTTCTGGATCCTTAAAAATACCCCAAGCTATCCAATGCTTTAACATATTTCACTTTTCAAAATATTAGAGATGGGCTTAAGACAAAGTTTGGATTCAAATGCTAATGTTCCCAGAGGGTGTTCTGCTCCGAGGTTTTGGTTCAGGCCCATCTTTTCCTCTCGACAAGTATACATTTGAAAAGGATACTGCCAAATAAATCTCCTGTTTTGCAAAGTTAAGTGTTCCATGTGTTTCTAATAACGTGTCAGATGGAGTAGCATGAAGTAATTTCTATTATATTTATTATTTGTCTGCGGGTTTTGCTTCCTTCTTTCATTTTGCTTCGCAAAACAGCCAACCTACAGTAGTCCATCTCCCTGCCCATTTACAGGCAGTGAATCAAAGCGAAACTATCACTAGCAAACAAATCTGTGCTAGTGCTTCCAGATGAGAGTGAATGTAATTGAAAAGAAATTATTCCCTAAATTGCACAAAAGTATTTGTTGAAGTCCATTTTCTGTTCAGTCTAAGAAAGAAAAGCAGAAGCAGTAAGAGACAGGAAAATTGTTCAAGGTGCTAGGAACTGAAGAAGAAAGACTGTACACAAATGAGGTAAGATTTGAGAAGGCACTCCTTAGATCATGATCATATGCTGCAAAGCGAAAAACAAGGGGGTTTTGAGAACTTGGCTTTGGATTAGTCCAGGATTCATATATCATGTCAGACAGCAACTAAATTAGAAAATGTTATCTGGAATAAATTAAAAGTATATGTTGAGCCCCAACCAATAAAGAGATTTCTAATGAAAATAATGACAAATTAGCAGAAAATTGGAACTAAGCTACTCTGACTTTTTTATTTTTCTTCTCTTCTGTTTTTCCAATGTGTTTTCCAGAGTGGATCACTAAAGGAGCCAGAGCCAAACAAAATCCCACCTCAGCGACCACCACCTCAAGGTTGTTTACAGTACATTCTCGACTGTAATGGCGTTGCAGTAGGACCAAAACAAGTCCAGGCTACTTAGATAATTGAGAGTAAAAGCAAGGGTTAAAGCAAAAAACAAAATGATAAAAGAATCAAGCAGCCAATCTGAAAAGCAAACGTACCAGTTTTTGTTCAATTTTCGCATTGTTTCAGTGCTGACCTGGACTGTGTTTTTTCTATGCAGTGTCAACTATACCGTCTGGTTGTTTACTTGTTCATGTCTGTGCGTGTAATGCTTACCTACCTTTCTCTGTAAAATCTGTGATTTCAGGGCTGTTGTCAACAGTGTACAAAGAATGTGCCTCTTTAGAGCCCAGTGCAACTGACATTATGGATGGTTAGACAGTATTTTTGAGTATTCTATATCGTTCAGTAAGATGCCACCAAGGTTCAAATCTAAATACTTTTGCTTACTCTGTGAGTGTGTGCACACTGTACTCATAGCCTTTATTTTTTTGTGCGTGTGCATGACCTACTATATAGGTGATCCAGAGATATTTTTCAAAGTCTAGAGTAGAATTTGCTGGTGAGGCTTTTTATTTATAATTTTATAAAGTTTATTAACATTTGAGTTAGACGCAACTGGAAGTCTAATATTTTAGTGACTCCATAAGATACAGTTCTTCCCAAGGAATATTGAAAATAGCTTCTATTTTACATACTGGTATTCATATTTTTAGTATTCTACATTAAATTATTAGCTACAAAGCTATGTAAATGGGCCACCTATGTGCAATATCTCAGTGAAAGTGTAAGTATTTTATGTATCCTATTTTGATTAAGTAGTACCTTTTGTTGTCATTCTGAATTAGTAATCAATGGAGATTTTTAATGAAAACTAATGCAAAGACATTCAAAAATCTGATACTTACCTAAGTGTTAAATCCCAGATTATTTGGTGGGAAGTACCTCAAGGACTGTTAAACTTCCTATAAGAGCTCTTTTTGTTTCAAATACTGAGATGTTAGGCGATGGTAGACCAACCAAGGTTCCTTTAACCAGCTGGGGATCTTGCTCTTTGCTTAGAATGCAAGACAAAACTGTCAGCGGTTTTCTTCATCAACTCAGGTCTATTCCTTTAAACCTAGAAATATCCAGATAGCTATAAAGAAAATTCAGTCCCAATGTTATCCACACAAACAGGGTTTATAATAATTGCTTGACAAGAAACATGGCAAAAGGAGTCGAGATGCCTGACAACTGCTGGATTTGCTGTAGGTAAATTATTTCTGCGTTTTGCATAACAGATTTAAACTGTAGCATCATGAAAAATGCACAGGCAGGCAGTTAATCTGCTGTGAGAAGTGTGGCCTAGACTCACAAGCTACACACTGCTAGCATACCAGAAAGCTTAGTTGCAAGTGAGCCACAAAACTATAATTTGAATCTTGAATAGGCACAAAGATGAGTAGTGGCCATGAGTTTAGTGCAAACAGTTTTGTTTCAAGGGAAAACAACCTTATGTTCTACTTCTGTTTTCCCTACAAACACTGGAGAAAATTATCAGTGAGACTCATCATTTGTAGTGTTTCTTTCATTTGTACAAGCTGGCTGGTAAGATGAGAATTAATTATTAGCTATTTAAATGTTTGTGGTGAGTGCTACTGTTTACTACCTATCAGTAAATTACATGAATATTTTGCTTTAGTGATCAGCATTTGTCTGGGTCAGTGATCATTCCAATGATGGCATTGGCTATTTTGTTCTATAATAAGAAAATTCCACTTAGAATCAGGTTCACGAATCCTTACCTCCAGACACCATAAGAAGGAATAAACCATTCTGCCCTGGGGTGGAGAAATGAATCTGATGATTGATTTTATTTAAAGCAGTTGGTATTTTTTGCATGTAGTAGTAGAAGTATTCACAAGTGCTTTTCACACGAGACTGGTGAGTTGTGTGTGCAAAGAAGAGATGTGTGTTTCAGATAGGATTTCAGCTTGTTGACTGTAAAGGATTTACAAGGGCACACACGATTACTACATACCACAGACAAGAAGCAAGCCAAAATGTCTCTCTGCATGTAAGCATGCTTAGGTGCAATATTGTGGGTAACAGGGAACAGATGTTTTACAGTGTAGGCTTAATGTTCATTTCTGTTGAGTTATTTTTGGTAAAAGTTTCTTTCATGATTGTTGCCTTTTGTACAACCCAGCTGCAAGAAAGTGAGCAAATGCTGGAAATGTGACAGCAGTATATCTTTTATGTGAAATATCTTGTACAGCTTAATGTGCAATAAAAGAAAGTTATATCTGTCTTCAGTGTAAAGTTTCTGGCATTCAAGCCTGTATGTACAAGTGGGGGAAAGAAACCTTTCTGGTTTTCAATATTGAGTGAAAGGAGACTAATAAGAAAATGATCTTTATTAAGATGTTGCAAGACCATGTTATCACCTTCAAATATTTCCTACAAAAGTGGTTCAAATTAATAAACAATGAAGGCACATTCCTTAACACACAGTACGTGCTATTTATCTTTCTACACTGCAACACACTGCTACAACTGTATTAAGACTGATTGAAGCATTAGTACGTGCTGTTCTCAGACATACACACTGGAATCTCCTCTACCATGTGGAGAGCAAACTATAATAGCAATTTTCAAAAAAAAAAAGCCCTAATAATAATCACATATTGCAGCAGGACTTTCAGAGATGAAGGGTTTCTTTTAGAGATGTCTTTTACTTACACTAAACATCTGTGTAAGACTAAATATTCCCCAGTGTTCGGAACATCTAGATCAGTTGTCTTCTATAATATTTACTGTTCAGCAAAGCTCTTGCCTCGACTGAAAGCTATGATTCTGTGAGATGTTATCCAAACAAACTGCTTAGAATTTCACCTTGTCCTTTTTCCCCCTTAACTCAGATGTCCTGTGTGCTTTGTCATGTGCGAGAATATTCTGTTAGAACAGCTATCAGCCCCCAAAACCACATGCAGACATCTGATCTAAGAGCAGCGTGCCCACTGATATCTGACACAGCACTATCTCAGTCAGAAAGCAGCAAAAACTGCACTGTATGATGATTTAGCATCTTTCAGCTGTGGGTTTCACAGCCTAAGTCTCTACTACATGCTGTAGTTTCACACTTAATACAGTATTTTGCCAATATACGTCCTTCTCAGTGGCAAGATCTCCTTGGTAAAGAATTAGTAATGACTTTCTTGTGTTTCTTAATATATTTCACTAAGGGGTTAAATAAGTAGTCAAAAGACTTTAAATTAGCAGGAAAATATCAGTATAAAGTTCTTTTACTGCTAGAAGAGTGAACCAAAGGTGAATTTAACAAATAACTTTGAATCTTTGGAGGAACAAAACCGCAATAAATACACAGAATACAGTAGCTGTATTGCTGAAATAGGTATTATCTAGTATATTCAATTATCTCATGGCTTCTCCTTGTACTGAGACAAAGCTATACTGGGTGTAACTCCATTGATTTTGAGTCAGTACCACTACTGCTGGGATAATTTGGTGCTTCTTAGTGATGTTAAGAGTGAATCATAGGGGCTCCAAACAAGTTACTAATGTACCAACTGTGATTAGTTGTATTGCCTACATGCAACTGCAGTCCATGTTAATAGAATTTAGAATAGAGTCGAACTCAAAAGTAGAGTTAATCACATTGGAGGATTATTTTAAAGTGTTGGATATGAGATCTAATAAGGACTCTTTGATACTATAACATTATGAAGTTTTTCTTGTACTGAACCTAGGGGGCCCAGTGCAACCCCAAGGAATGCAATCACAAAGCCAGGAGCCATTGCAGCCCCAGCGCATGTACCCCCCTGGGCAGGCAGCAAAACCCTCGGCTTCCCAGCCCCAGCGTCCGCCTGGACCTACAACTCAGCAGCCACGTCCCCAGGCTCAAGGTCCTGCCAGCACCCGATTATCAAAGGAAGCAGAGCCACAGCCACAGCCAGCTCCACCTCCTGCTCCACAGCCTGCTCCTCAGCCTGCTCCACAACAGAAGCCTCAGACTCATCCTCAGCTGAAGTAAGATTCACTTTATCCATTTTCTTTTCTCATTAACACCAATTCTGTTGCCGTAACTGTGATTTGAGAGTTGGTCTTCTATTCAGGATAAAATGTACATGTGTTCTCAAGTCAAAAATGAGGTCAAAACATTCCAGAAAGCTTATTCTCTGTGTGTGATTAGTAAGACAGTATCATTAGTTGTATCCTAAGCACCACACAAGATTTCATTTATTACTAGTGCAATTTCTGCCCCAGCTAGGACTCAAAACTCATCATCTTTCTTGTATTTATTGTCCTCTTTTCATGTCACTGACTCATGATCTGGGTGTGCTGTAAGCCTGCACAGAAAAAAGGAAGTCTTATCTATGTAAACTTTTAACCCTGCAGTCACTCAGACAACAGATTCCAGTTTCAAAGGCCTATCTCAGAAACAATCCAAGTGAACACGCTAGACACTGGTTGCCGAACTGTGCTTGCTCATGGTCACATATTGCTTGTGGCTGTACACTGCCACTGGCTGTCCAGCACAAGCGATTCACACCAGCCCTTTTCAGCCCTTCCACAGGAAGCTGCCTGTAGTTCTCTCACTGGAAGAATCCTTAAAGCACAGCATCCTTTTGTTGCTGTATCTCACCAGTCGCATGTTGCAGTAAAGAATACGGGAAGGACCTGTAGCTGTATCTCCTCTAACAGCATAAACCCAGCCAACGGAAAACATGAGGAGGTGTTAGCAGTGATTTGTTGTTTTCCAGCATAGCAATCCTGACACATGCTATTGCTGGTAGAGTCACAGACACATTGTACCTCCTATGGTAAGTACAAAGACTGGTGTGTAGTCTTTGTTTTAGCCAGGTAACACAGATCCCCTTTTTCCACCCACTCATATGCTTATACCGGTGTGAACCACTTCTGAGTCCTCACCTGAGTGCAATTCAGTGGAAAAGATGTATTTGGGAATGGTGTGCAAAGATGATTATATTTTCCTTGCCTTCCCAGGACAGTGTATTTCTTTATTCTGTTTTATGATCATAAAACTCAAATTAATTCATCCATTACTTAAGTATGGGTAGAAAACAGGAAGGTCAGTTTTCTTAAGCAAGATGGAGACTACTTTATATTTTGAAATTTATCTTGTGAACTTCTGGCATTTAAGAGAACCAGTTAAGAACAGGTACGGAAGAACTGTACCACAAACTGCTTCCCAGCTTTGTCCCTTTCCTTTAATTCCCAGTTCAAATCTGGATTTATTTTTCTCTTCTTCAAACTGGAGAGAATACTCTCTATTTAAAATGAAATAAAAAAGGAGAAATGAAAGTTTTTAAGATGCGAGCCATAATAGGAGTGGTTTTTCTGACTTTCAAGACTCAGATCTCCTGCCTGTAGGATTAACTCTATCTATTTGCATGTGTATGCTTTGTATTCACCCACATGCTGTTGCCTAACCTGTATGTACATGTTATTAATCTGTGAATAAATATTTAATTAGGCTACTTATTGTGTTACTAATCAAGTCAAGTGCTGCTTCCCACCCTCCCTCTTTCAGTGAGCACAAACAAACATTTATCAGTCTATTCTCATTAGCACAACTATAATTTATGAAAAACCTAAACTGCCTGCAGCACTGTTTGCTGTACATTATTAGTTTAGAGGGAGAGAAGTTGCAAACCATGAAGAGTATAAGAATCTGAATAAATGTTTCGGTTTTACTATAGCCAAAACTCAAATCCTATTATAGAACTGAGATAAAACCAAAATCACATTAGTTTTACTAATGCATGGGTGCCTTGGTAAAAAGATCATAACTCATTAATATTTTCTATTTAAATTCAAGCCTACTTTTTAAATATTGTTTTGTCTGGCAAGTCATGAGTTAAGGTTTTAAGCTTCAGATATTTTCCTTCTTGTATCTTATTTGATTCATGCTTACAGAAACTTATACCATAGTTACATGCAAGCACTAAAACCAGAATAGCATTGCTAGACTAGCTGCTTATAGACAAGAAAAACTGTATCTGATTTGGGGTGTGTTTTTAAAGGTATAAAGTGTCAATAAGTCTCCATTAAGGTTCAGATATCAAATACATGTATAGGCAGAGCACATTACAACTTCAGGATTCATTTTTCAAACTCTTGCCAATATGTGTATAATTTTTCTTTGCATATAACCGTTTGCAGCCTCAATGAACACAGTTATTAATCATCCTGTGTTGGGTGGTGATTTGGATTTAGCAGGCAGGCCCACTTTTTCCTCAAGTACTAATGCACGTCATCCAGTTTACTGGCGTACAGTGTTTCAGGTCTGTCAGAAAAGCAGTGTGTTTTCTAAAGAAAAGGTTATCCTGCCTCTCAAATCAAAGTGTGGAAGGAAGGTGCTGTGGGGCAGCAGCTCTGTATGCTATACTGCTAGTATACTGCTAACTATACTGCTTGTGCTGGACATGCATTTTGTTCATATGCACACTGTCTGCATCTTATGGGCATTGCTCCTTTTCTCATCATTTATACAAGTTACCTGTGGGTGGACGTACACAATATGACCATGCAAAACTTGTTGCGTTTTTGTCTTGCAGCAAGTCGCAGTCTTTGACAAACGCCTTCAGTTTCACAGAATCATCCTTCTTCCGATCGTCTGTGAATGAAGATGAAGCAAAAGCTGAAACTATTCGAAACTTGAGGAAATCCTTTGCTAGCCTTTTTTCTGATTAGCCAGCTCCACCTGAACGCACCCAGCATATAGTCTCAAAACTCTGTGGATGTTGCCTAGGTTTTGTTTTCCCTGTGGCAGTACCTTTCTCTACTGTGCTAACTGTTGTATTAAGCAATATGTTAAACTTACAGGAAAAAAGTTAAAGAGAGAGAAGAAGGACTGATGAGATACCATTCAGGAACATGTAGAAAGGTCTAGAAAGAAGGAAGGGTTCTATTGCTAACACAGAATGCCGAATTCTAAGGTCCTTATCCATTGTAATATTGTGGCCTTACTGTGACTATATAATCCTATTTGAGACTCCTTTGTAGAACTGTGTTAATAAAGCACTGAGTGATGGGGTTCTCCTTGCTTTAACCATTCCCAATGCATTGCAGTGCATGTGTATTTTGTGTGTAAATGTTTTGTACTGCTAAAGGATAGTCTTGACTTGTTCTTGCCTCCCAAATTTAGGAGGCAATTCACATTGACATTCTTGTCAAGCCACAGAAATAATGTGAGAAATTGAAGCAGTTTCTTCCTCCTTATACAATCTTTCCATCAGCTGGTTGTAGACTTCTGATGTATTGCTGAGAGTTACCAGTACACTAACTTAATGTCATAAATAGAGTGTATATGTACTACTGTATCTCCATATGTCTATTTAAATTTATTTCCAAATTGTAACCATAACTGGGTTTAGTTGCAAAGAATATGCATGATGTTACCCTTATTTTTGTGAGCACCTTCTAATAAATGTAAAGTCCCATGCCTGATTTAAAAATGCCTTCTACAAAGCTTGTTTCAACATCACTGTATATTGTCTATTTTGACTGATACCAAAGGGTAGCCTTATGATTATAAAATATTTGGACACAAACCACAACTATAAGAAAATAAACTATCGTAAATAATTCCCTTTTTGAATCAGCACGAAATATATATATACAATATATATATTCCAGGAGTCACGTTTGCATTTTCGAATCAGTTATGTATTTTAAGAATACTTCTCTCACTTGTTGAAACAGAATTGATCTCAGGCTTGAAGGTAATAGCAGCAGTTCTTTCAAACTCATCTAAATCAAAGTGAAGTTTATTACTAATCTCTAGACTATCCATTTCTAAATGATTATTGTGTCATTCTGCCTATCATGAATTACATGCAGCAGTATTCCTTGGCAGGAAACAGTGCTCACACAGGAACAAGAGAAAAATAACTGTAATATTAGCATGTCTGAGGGAGAAAACAAGCAATACAATATTAACTTAAAACCCCTGTAGTATTTGTACTGGGTTTGTAGAGCCACATCTATTTGCCTCAGCAATTTTACCTTTGGTAGATGTGACAGTTTATGAAGTCTAGGTAAATCACACCACTTGATGACATAAGTCCTTTCAGCAGCTTTGGATTCCTTTGGGTGAAGAGCGTGGCTTGGTCCAAGAGGTTGGCAATGAAGGATGGAAACTTTAATCTCCAGTGATGATAGAATTTACTTTGTATGTTAGGCTCTGATAGCTCTCTGTTTGTCAACAGAGACTAAGTAAATGATGTTAGCATCCATATTTCCTGAAAAGCAGGCATGTCCAAATCGCTCCCCAGCTGACATCCTTTTTGGACTGGCAATGAGGACTGAGTCAGTTGAACACCCATGCCTAGAACAATGCTGTCCTTCAGGTTAAGACTAAAATGAATTTATGCCTAAGTTTGCACTGAAACATTACAAACATTAAATATGTAGCCTTGCCCTCTAGAAGATGGAATCTCAGTCTCTCTGTTTGGCATGTAACCCTCATCTTTGTGGAGCAGCCCTCAGAGAAGCCTTCTTAATAAATTAATATCAATTCTCTTTTCTTCCAGGAGGAAGGTACTGTGTACAGAAGCCTGTATTTCAGACAGTGAATTCTGTGGCAAAATGGAATGCATTAACTGCTAATAATTTTCCTTAGTTCATAAATATCAGCTATACTTTGATTTTTTTAAGTGTTGTTCTCCTCCTGCCCCCCCATCAGCACGAAACACCCTTCACTGGGCTACAATAACAACCCTGAGCAGTTACGGAGCCTTTCATGTCTGAGAAGCACTTTACTTTTAGATTAGAAAGATTAATCAAAGTTGCTAACGCAAATTAATTACTGCCACAGAGAAAGCATAGTAATTATGCATAGTTTGGCATGGTTCAGGATTAGTACATGCCTAGTTTCAGCAATATTTAGTACAATATGAATTACAGGTAGTTCATTAGTCCAGGCCCCAGATTTCGACTTGAGGCAAAGTTTCTCGCTCATATAAAATTCCCTCCCACCTCTTCCTGGGAGAGGACGGGTTTCACTACAGCCTTTGTTTTACCATCTGGAACAAAAAAAAGAAAGAAAGAGGAGAAAAAAGGAGAGCAAGATGATGCAATCAAATCTGCATGGTGTATCCTCCCACACAATATACATAACACATTGCCTCTCCACAATGCCAAAACTTCTTTATACCTCCAAGCGTGCTAAAGCGTGTCACACGCAAGCTGATGCATGCTTGTGTTCCTCATGCAGTGTTTCATGGTTAAGACATTTCTAAGCAATCTATAACACATCTTCACAATACTAATCAGGAAAAATGAGGTTTTCTGAAAAGTCTATTCAAAACTTTCATTGTCCGTTTTGTCTTACTTCATTAGATAGATTGTTTTACTTGGAGTTCATGTGCGAGATTTAACTACCCAGTTATCCAATACAATGCTCTCTAGGGCTGCACAAATAGTAACTCTGAAATAATAAGAGTGTCTGTTCTTGTTCCTTTTCAGGAACATAAGCCTAGGAACATCAGGTCTATATTCATGTGCACCTTTTCCTTGCAGATGCATCTTAGGATGCTGCAGGTTTCTACACACAGCACTCCATTTCTTTTTCATCCTTCACTTATAAATCAGGAAAACATGAAATCCTGTGAGTTTAGTCTTAAGCTTGAGATGGAGCCATTTTCTGACCATTAGGCCTGAAGCCAATTCAAAACACTGAAGCAGATTTCAAGAGATTGTAATTATGGACAGAGTGACTAATCTAGCTTTGAAACAACCACTAACTCTCCAGTCAAAATTAGTCAAAATAGTACTAAGGTACTTGGTAAATATTGTGTGTACTTTGTATACTTCCTACTCCCCAAGAACAAAGTCACTTCTCCGAGCCAATGTTGCCTCAATGAGCAGATCACATACAATAAAGCTCCTATTTCCAAAGGGGAAAATGTCAGTGCATATTGTTGCGCATTGACTTGGTTCTTGCCAGTATTTGCTTGAATGCTACAAATAAATTTCCTAGCAAGTTGTCCATCAACAGCAGCTTCCAGCGAGGTTGGGTAGGGTGCAGGTGGCTGAGTAAGTCCTAACACTGCTGCCTAGTGCCTTTTTAGATCTGGTATCATGATGCCTATCCTGGTAACCAAGATAGCCACACAAGGGTTGGCAGATATGATATGGGATCTGTGGGTGAGCTGGGCTATGCCAAAATGGCAGCTGGAAGCAAGGCAGGAAATACAAAGGTGATCTACAGTGGCACCAGGTGCCAGTAGTTGGGACCGAGTTTCCTTTCATGTAACTATTATAGCATGGACTAAGAGGCAACTTAATTGAGCTCCGCTTTTCTCTTTTATTAGACGTACATGGATAAACAAGCAAATTTTTCCTTCTTTTAAGGTGTTTTTAAAATCTCAGACGTTTCAAAATAGGCACCTAAAGCTCAGAATTAGTTTTCCAAATGCATATTCAGCCATGTAAATAAGCGGCCAAATCTGCAAACTGTTGGGTTTTGTTTCCTCTAATTCCTCCTCATTTTCTGTGGAAGAATATTCCACCTCGAGATGCTAGTTTCTATTAAGCCTCATGAAACCCTGATCTGCTCCTCCATAGTTAGAGTCTTGCAGCTCAAAATTTACCTCAAGAAAGAATGCAAATAATGCCTAAACTATCAAGTGAGTTCTTCAAGTATAAAATAAGACACCAGGAAGGCTATCCCCCTGTTCCACTTGAAGACAGCCCAGGACTAAAAGAGAAACTGGTTTTTCCCCACAGATCATGTTGCAAAGAAGTAGAAATAGGATCAATTGGGGGGAGGAAAGAGGAATCAACAGATTTTTTTTTTTTGCTGGGATTACTGGGGCTGGAGTTTTGACTTCCATTAGCAGTGGCATTGCTCAGCATTTCCAAGGGTAGATGCGGTGTTGAAAAAGCAATCCACTTCACACTACGTGACATTTAAGTTTCCCAGTACAGTATATGTATTATGGAGGAGAAGGTACCTGGTTTTATAACTTAATCTTTGTTCTATAGAAGTGATAAATGGAAACAGAAACTGGGGAAAACATAAGCTAACCTGGCAAGATGAGAATGGATTAATTGGGAACTTAACTCTTAACACATGGTGCCTGTTAGCATTTTTTCTCTCCTCCTAACTATTTCTACTTTTCTCACATGTGCCTGTTTTTCTGGCCAATCCCTATCAGCCAAATGCTACTTTAAGGCTTTATATGCTTGGAGGAGCAGCTGAGTTTTTGTTTGAAAGCAAGATTGTGAGTTGCTGTGATTGCATTATACTGCTCTATGCCTCCTAACACCGTGAAGATAGTTATGGTAAGTAGTACAAAACTGGAAGTTGATTGTTCTTAACTAAGAATGACTTTGTTATAAGATTATGTAGCTTTTAAAAGCACTAAGACAGGAGAAAAGAGCTTGTGTCTATCCAGGTCAGAAATGAAAGAAGGAAGTAGTGCATGCGGGATGGTACTTGATCACTTTGAAAGCTGTGAGCTATTTCTCAGAAGTCTATTACAAGTGTTTGGTTTAAGAGGTGATCCAGTATAGGGATCTGCTGCTAGATCTGCTCCATCACTTACAGAATTATTGCAGTTCTGATGAAACTTTAGGCAGTGCTTTAGATGCATGAGACTAAAATTGACAAGAGCTGTGCCTCATTAGCTTGCCATGCGCCCTTTTGAGGCTGGAGCTAAACCTAATGTGTGGGTTTGATTTTGCTGGAGCTCAGAGCAGTGAAGATGGTCACCTGCAGAATTACCATGAATGTTGGGCTTTTCAGTAGTGCTGCTGCTAAGGAAAACGAGGGGAAGATGATGCTTCTTTTCCTCTATCCCTCAAGTTTTTCACTTTAATTCTGCCTCTTACATTTCCTGGAATTTTGTTTGTGGAAACCAGAGGTATTGAGCAAAACTTTTTCAGATAGTCAGAAAAAGGTGTTGGTGTGAGAGAAGGATATATGTATTTCATTGCCACCCACTGTAATAAAACATGAGCATCTTGCAGCTTCACTCTTAAAATGCCTCTTCCCTTAAAGTCAGGAGGAACTTTTAACACAAAGAAAGAAGATGGGGTGAAGCATCCTTTCACGAAGTGCAGAATGCCATAAGCTAACACTTCACTTGCCAAGTGTGCTCTAACTTGAGATCTAATGTACAGATCTCTCCAACTGATGATTATGTAAATCTTCCAGATGGGCCCTTTAAACAGTAGATTACTATCCTGACTATATCTATTATCACTGAATACTTCATAGTTTTGGCTGGTTCAAGCCAAACTCCTGGAGTCTCTGCTTTTTGCACGTTTTTCTTTGCAACCTGCACTAACAACACTGTCATGAGCATGGATTGATCTTTAAGCATGATTTTTTTCTGCAGTCATACTTAGCCTGAGTCCACATACTCCACTGGCCTCATGCAGCGAGAAACATGGGGTGCTACTAAAGAGACTGCCACTAGAACATAGTGTGCAAACAAATTCTGCTGCCAAGGCACCATATCAGCTTGCAGTCTATGTATGGTTTGTCTCACACAATAGCTCCACCAAACAGCTTTAAGTGCCAGATATTCTTGCTCAAGAAAAAGGAAATACTCCTTTCCTCCCCCTTCCTTGCGAGGAAATGGAAATTAGCACTTCCTATCCACTTGCTGAACCAGGCCTAATTACTCCATGGAAATGACAGTAAGAACTGTGCTGAGCTGTATTTGTTGACTCTTTGCCTTGGTGACAATTTAGGTGTATTAGGTAGCAGTTAGTGCTCTATGTCTCATCCGAAGACTCCTAGGAAACTGAGTAGTGTTCTCATATAGATGAACAGATTCTCCCTCTGATACTGTGACTACACAATCCCAACCAAACTATTATTCATCTTCTAAGAGCCTTGAAAATAGGTGTTGCTAGCCGCATCTGCTGCTATTTACTGTGAAATGGCTTTTCTCATTGCTTGATGGAATTGTAACAAATTTGGGTATATGGAGGAGACCTGTAATTTAAAGGCCTATGCCCCACCTGTTAGGGGAATGTCTCTGAACTAGGATCAAGGAAGCATTCTTTTTCTTATTTAGATGTTTTTTGTCTGTTTGCAAGTCATGACTTAATCTATTAAAAGAGAAATGGTTGTTTTAAAAGTGCGATGTCTCAATCTCTTCAACTCAAGTTCACTTACAGGTGAGTACCACACTAGAATACATATTCGTTTACTCAGCTTTGTTCTACAGCACATTTTTGAAGACATTAGCATTTTTCACACCTTTTTTTCTTTTACTAGAAAGGGAAAGCATGTGCATTGACTCTGGGCCATAGAGAGCTGATGTAATTTCATGGCAAGAAGACTCCTGCTGCCCTTAAGAATGTTAGTACAAGTTCTGAACTGACTTACCCTCCTCTGGAATAATTATGCATTCCACTCTGGCACATTTTATCATGCAATTCTCCTGCTTTGTAGATTACATGTCTTGAGGAGGTACAAAAGGGAAGAGCAAAGACTGTTTTATTTCTATACATGCATCTAACAATTATGTATACACACACCTCAAATAGTACTTTTAAATGTAAAATTATGTGAGAATTTACTTTACAGACGTATTTAATATGCACATTAAATACAGGTATCCTTTCATGCATGAAGGAGATGCAAGCATCTCTTGGGAGGAACTCAGCAAATATGGGGAAAATATATTGCTAAATTGCAATTGAGCAAGCTGGAACTTGTTCAGGTTAAACAGCCCACCCTCAAACTGCAAAAAGCCAAATTATGCCCTCAGCAACTTCTGAAAAGCAAACTGCCTTTAGTGGATTTCTGCAAATTTAGCTGTCTAGAGTCTCCAGCCACATCAGAATAAGTCTCCCTGATCTCAGAGATTAAGCAGTCCCCAGCCTAGTAAGAATTTAGATAAGAGCCCACTTGGCAGTTGCACATAGCAGCAATCAGTACAGGATGCGTTTGTGGTTGAGAGCTTGGATGCGAGGGTGGTGTTCAGAGTATCAGACTTACCAATAGGGTAAATGCACCTTCCAAAGAGTTATTAGGATGAGTTTGTTATCCTACCTCTTTCTGTCTGCAGAAAAAGCCTAAAACAGGTTTAAAAAAAACCCAAAGAAGCTGCCCTTCCTCTCCCTCAAGGAAAAAGAACCCCTCCAAACTGGAGGCTCAAGTAGGCTGAGTTCTGTTTATGTATGGCAGATAATAAAAAGTGAACGAATGAAAAGACTTGAATTCAATCATCTGTTCTGGAAAATGGGGAGCAAATTATCATTCTGCCCAAGAAAGACTACAGACCAGGTCATTTTGACTGAAGATGTAAAGATGTGTGTTACTAGAGTTGGCAGAAGTATACTGGAGCTGCTGGATGAAGTTATCTTGTATTCATGACAAAGCCAGGAAGAGGAATTTTACTGTCCTTACAGCAGCTCTTTCAGATATGTTTTAGTATATCATCTTGAGGCGTCAGTATTTCAGGTCAACATTTCTTTTTGACCTTCAGTAGATAACGCATATAACTTGGAGGGGAGCAAATACCCTGATGAGCTATGACCTCTCCACAGTGACCCATTAGGGACTTCTTGTTTCAGCTTGAACACTCCACAGAAATGAATTCAGCTATTAGAAGTCTCTACCCTGTTCTACAACACAAACAGCATTCCATACTAAAAATTTGCGTGGACCGCTCAAGTCATACCAAGTGGCAAAGTCTTTGGGTTTCTCTGGGATATAGGGGATGGGTGGTGTGCAGGGAAAATCGGTAACTAAAAGGTTACAAAAAGCCCCAGTGTTGTTTTTAATTGTCCTCAAATTGTGAACTTCAGAAAAACAAGTCAGAATAGTAGCAGGGTGGTGACTGGGCCTCCTGCACCTCTGTGTGTATCGGAACTGCTGTGTTTAAAACTACACTGCTTCCTACTCTCAACACACATCTTCCTTTTTAGTTGCTTGCTTCCTGTTCAAACCAAAAGTCAAAGATTCTACAAATGGGTCAGATTTATGATGGGGAGTGGGGAGGGAAGGAATGTGTAGAGGCAGCATATAGACCATAAACACAAAATGCAGATCTTCATCATTTTTATGTTTATTCTCCCACTAACACACTGAAGCCCTCATTAGGATAATTTTTTTCCGTATTTTTAAAGAAAAGCCAAAATTCCCGTTAAATGAAAAATAGTGTGTTAAGTTGCTGAATAGCACTGATGGTTTTTGTGCTCCCTCACACCTATGGCTAGCTGAGAATGCATAGCAAGTTCGAGCTTGAAGTGAGTTCGGTTTTTTTAAGCAACCAGTATATAACACTAAACATGATTTAATAATGGAAAGACTGGCACAACCTTAAAGGAATCTCATCAAGTAGGCAAGGTATGCTTGTGACTTATTATAAAACAGTTAAATCAAGTCGGAAGCATAATCCAGATTCTTTACATAATTATGGCAGAAGGGTGTGGAAGAAGGAATATCAATTATTTCTTCAACTGGAGAGCTGCTAACAGTAAAAGAAGCAATACATTGATCTCTTCTTTCTCTCACTCTCCTGCAAGTGCCTGTAATTTTTCATGTAAATTAATATTATAGACAACTGAAATGCCAGCTGAACATTTTGCTAACATTGGGCTTGTTCATTGAATGCAGAATTCAGCAGAATTTGTACTAGAATTCTTACCAGGTCAAGCTTAAGATTCTTAGGACAGCATCACCTCTCCTTACTCAAGCTGGTGAGAGAAAGTGAATGAAACAGCATTGCTGGTCCTCTCTCAGTTGATAACAAAACATTAAGTCACCTACAGAAATTGCTTAGTTGTGATGATACAATCTGGTGTTATGTATGACATCAGAGAAGTGACTGACAATGAAGAATTTGTTGGTTGTGTTTACACTCAGTTAAAGCTCAAACAATTTCTGCTACAAACCAGACCATTGTGGCAAACAGTGCAAAAGTAAGGCTTTTAACCAGTGTTAAGAATTAAATACACATTAAAACACTAGAATAGTGTTTCATGGTTTAGAAGTGCTTTTGCTCTGGGTTTCTGCATAAGCCACCTTGCAATTCCACAGCGAGAGACTGAAATTTCCTTAGCTGCAGTCTCTGAAGTTTCAAACCTTTATTCTTAGAGAATGGGACTAGAAAACAGAACTGTGATTTGTACACGCTGGGTTAAGTCTGAGGAATCAACAGTCCCTTACAGAAGCTATTGAAAGAAGAGGTGTGTCCGTGATTGCCAAAGAGATCTTCCGGTGATAAAAGATGAATTGCATCAGCTTTTGGCTCCGAGTGTCAGAGTGACTCAGCAATTCAGAAGAATGTGTTTCCATTTGCTTTCCATTTGCTTTCCACTTGGAAGATGGGGAACCTTCACTAATATTTTCTCTTAAAATGCCATGGAAGAGGCAAAGTGGGGGTTAGATTTGTCAGAAATAGCTTAACAGCCTTTATTGAAGTATAGGAGCCATACCAAGTCCACTCGTACCATTGTAGCACATGCTTTCTGTGCAGTAGTAGCAGGAAATTTGGTTCAACAGCTCAGCAGCTGTTCCCCAGTGAGCTTCCAGCTCATTTCTGCAAGTTAGTACAATACATAGCACAGGAAATTCGAATTTGGAGCTGAGATTTAATGGTGAGAGCAAACATTCCTGGTAATTCTGATGATTAGTCCTTTCTTCTGTGATTTTGGCCCTCTCAAACCAGGCTTTTTTCCCATTCTGTGGAATATCAGAGAGAAAAGTAGAACATCTCAGGAAATTCTCATTACTCAGTAGTCAAAATTCCCTCTAAAAATATCTTTTTCTTATTATCCTCTCATATTGCCACTAGTCAGAGAATTATATTGACCATTGGTTTAACCCAGCCGGACAGTTCTTGTGGTCTTTCTCTTCTTCCCTCTAAGCAGCGAGTGTGTACCCATAACATGAAGCCAGCCAAGTTAAAGTGAATTTGGCAGCAACTGTGCAAGTTACTTGTGAAAACCTTCTTTCCTTACAAGAAGGACTTGTGAAAACTGAGGGAATCTACCCAGATATTTGATACTGGCCTGCACAGAATCAGTCAGTTTGTGTTAGAGTAGAATCAGGAAATAGTGTACCTGTTCCTGAGGCTTTTGCTGTTTGTTTGGCCTGTCGATGAGTGCAAGAGTCAACATCCAGCTCCAGGCACTTTATATTTGTATCTGGCCTTTTATCTATACTCCTGCCTCACCGTTCAGCATCAGCTGAGCTTGGCACCTCTGCTCTCAAAACTACAGGACCCTTTAATACAGCTCAGGCCACCACATCTTCCTTACCATTCTGTCAATGCTTTCTAATATATAAATCACTTCCTTGACCGCTGCCAGGAAGCAATTAGAATCTGTGCGTACTTCCACAAGATATCGCAAGACCTTCACTGACTAAATTTCGTCATCTGACAGTCACAGAACAACCATTTCCTTTAGGCTATGCTACATGAAAAAAACTGCTCTTCAAGGACTGGAAAAATCTAAAAGGTACATTTCCAGTAAGGCTTGTTCTTGAAAAAGGACTCCAAAAAGGTACCTGACAGCTACAGACATATGGGGATAAAACTGACACAGACAAGAAAAAAAAAGTTCATTTCAATCGATCAATCATTGTCAAATATACAACTGTGTTCCAGAAAGTCTGTTCATTCTCCTGAAATAAGACCTTGCATATTCTAGGTTTTATCCATGAAGTTTGAAAGGAACTCTAAACCCTATTTTTGAAGTCTGCCATTTCCTTTGCATCAAGTTCAATGAGTCTGAAATAGCTGATGAAATAATGATGAAGTCAAGACTAACTTTTGTGCCCAATTTGCACAATACAGTTCTGAAACACAATCCATCAGCTAATGCAGAAAAGTATCTTAATGCCAACTCTGTTTTTCAGCAACATGCCCTGTTGAATCAGCATCAAAAGTGGTTTACCAGCACAACTGATCAGAACCCCAGTTATTTAGCTCCTGATACACACAAGAAAAGGTTAAATGACTTTCTGCTTATTTAGCTGATCTTGCTACAACAGTTTGAAAGTTGGTTTGCAATAAACTGATTTACTTCATTTTCTCACAACAGGCTGGGCTTCGAGGAGACTGGCTTTCTATGTGAAATACTGGCACCTGATCTGCTGCTACAGTAAGCATATTCTATTCATGAAACCCACACCAAAAGGAGTCCAAAGCATTTACAAGGTAATTACACTTATTTAATATCAATGAAGGCTAAAAATCAGGTGTGTACTATAAGGAGGATTTAAGCCAGTAAAGGCCATAATGTTGCAAAATGGATTGCTAACTCAGCACAAGGTCCATTTACATTTTAAACAGCTGGAAGTGTGCATTGGCATGCATGTCAGTATATTCTTAATGGAGGAAATACTTGCTGCCCAAATGCAAATACTGCGCTCCATCATTTTCAACATAGCAATATAAATTTCAGGGCTAAAGAGGGGCAGAAAGATGCTGCTTTAAAAAGTCAGAAGTCTCCTTTCTGGCCAAAGCATCAGCTGTCTTCTCAAAGAGTTATTTTACCAAAAAATCCTGTAAAGCAGGTAACTGCCAGGTAAACATCACCAGTTATGCTGCCTTACAGGAAAAGTGGCAGTGAAAGAAACAGCATACCAGAACACTCATATACATGTTCCACTGTGAAAGAGAAACCACAGGGACCTAGCGTTGGTCCCTAACAGTGACCAAGAGGCTGTAGGACCCTTTCAAGAAACCCACTGAAGAGCAGCAGATGAGCTGTTCCATGGCAGAGCCCTGGGGCACTGGAGATTCTGCAGGGCCAGCTGCAGTGGCAAAAGCCCAGAGGGGCATGTGAGTGCGCTTGCACTTGGTCCCTCTGTACCATCTTCTACCTAGAACAGAAGAGGCCCCAGGTCTCAGCCCATCTTTCACGCCCCTGAACAATGGAATAGTTTTCAACCCTATGCATGTACTTCTGAATGTTTACTAGCTCTGTGTATCTTACTCCAAATACTTGCTTTTCAATTACCAAGAGAAAACGCAGCTCACATCAGCCTCTTGCTTCGCAAAGCACCCAGTATCTGTAATTCATAAGTGATTGCACTCAGAGACCTGTATTATTTCTTACTCTGAGCACATCAGCTGTTGTAACAGTGTACAGAAACTGTATGCCAAAATCTCACTTCTGAATAAAAGGCCTATCCTCTGCCATCTCTCCAGCAGATTTGGTTAGAACAGATTTTTAGGTCTAGTGCCATCTTCTCACTGGGGATACTCTGTATCTGTTCTTTGTCTGTTGACTTTCTGATATTAATATAATTACCACATATTTTGGAAGCAAAAAACCAAAAAAGCCCAAAACTTACAGTGAACTTTCCTGTAAAGATACTGAATCATTTACAATATTATTAAAAAAAAAAAAAAATAAAGTGAAAATCATTAGGATATATTAAGTTGTCTGTTATATCCCTTCTGCAGAGCAGAGACATCCTGAAAGTAGTAGTACTTATGTGCTGAATTAATGATTTGCCATTCAATGCCTTTCAGTCGTTCACTGTTGGCTGAGCTGCTGTTAATCCAACGTTCACGTGTTTCAAGTTCCTTGCTTTTACATTAATCACTAAAAGCTAAGGCATTGCACCAGTTCAGCAACCACTACCACACCCAGTTGGACCAACATCAGACATCTGACACCGTTTCTGTGTGATGCAAACACGCAAGAGATCAATCTCATTGATTTTTTTGAGACGGCTGCCAATTAATCTTAGTTCATTTGTAACTATTCGCAAGAGTTTTACACCTTTATACCTATGTTTCAAATTTGAGCTCCTATTGCCTGATAGAGTGCTTATTATTATTCCAAAATGGAGAATAGTAAAGAAAAAGCCAAATAAAGGCTTTTTAGAAGATCTCCACTGTGGATATATGAAACAAATCTCTATCAGGCAGCTTTCAGTTCTAGTTTCAAAATTAAGCTTCCTTTGTCTTAATACCACAGCATGTTTTGAGCTACTGCTATTGAATGTATTTACTAAGTGCAGTTTCAATCTTGGAAACTGAAATGGCTCATCAGTTTAGATGAAGAACATGTATACCACGGCAGTAATTTCTGAGTAACAGAGAAAAAAACATCTCCGCGGAGTGTTTTACCTGGAAATCAGTATTCCAGGCGCTTTCCAGCAGGGGGCAATGGCACATATAACTGCTTCATCGCACGCCATGAGCCCGGCGCTTCGCAGCGCAGGGCAGTCGCTCCTCAGGGAGCACTGGAAGTGCACGCTCCTCAGTCAGACAAATTCTACTGCCTATAGCCATAAGGAAATTCGGGGTTATTACTAAACGTGGTACAGCAGCAAGAGTCCTAATGCTATTAAAACTGAAAGCATGATAAAATTCAAATACATTTAATCATTTCCTCATTTTTACTCTTGTGAAACTCAGCTCGGGCAGCCTTAGCTTGGAAACTTCCACCTTCAGGCAATAAGAAATGATATGAAAAGGGTTGGTAAAAAAAGGAAATAATCTGAGTAACAGAGAGACAGTAGGCTACAAATAACTGAATGGCCTACAAAAATACAGCCAAACCATGCCCTATATTTTACTTATGATAGAAATCAATGCAGGATTTTAGAAGGTTGCTGTAAAGGAAAAATCTTAGATAGCACTCTAAAAAAGAAAAAAAGGGAAAAATATGCCCCTTCAATTAAAATGTTCATGTCAAGTTCTTTGGCTGAGTATATGCACACACTACATTCACTTTCTTGTTTATTGCAGCTGCAGGAAGGAGGCTTTTGGGGTTGTTCCTCTGGCCCCAACCCAAGTGCACGCACATGCAACCTCATTGCCAATTTCCCTCAGTTGACAATAGGGAGATGGGAGGGAAATAAGGGAACAGAGAAAGAAGAGAAACAGGGCTTGGTTTTTTTCCACCCGTGGGCTCTGAAACAGACCTTGGCTACACTACCTATAGGAAAGATACAATTTCAACTAAACTCATAACATTATAGCATCCCAGTTGAAAAAACAAAACACATTTTCATCACTTTTTTACCCTGTAGTTTTATATGTACATTCTGTAATCCCTAATTTAAAAGGGTAAACACCTTCCATGCTGAGCCTTGGTTGGAAAAGTAACTCACCCTCGGGGTGTTAGAAGAATAACTCGCCCTCGGGATGCAAGACAATTCAGACAGCATATGCCAGAGCAGTCCTGGGATTATCTTCTACACACAAAAAGGTATTCCTGCCAACAGTGTCACATTGTGCTGATTTATTTTCTGTGTGTTTTCATGTGCCACTGCAGCATTGCTCATGAGGGACTGCGTTTAAAAAGAGAATACCCCACTAATGCATATATCTTGTTTTAACTGAAGATCCACATTTGGGTTCTTTTGGGCATATAGAGCTTAAATGTCATTCTATGCTTTGCTTTCAAAACTGAAATATAGCTGCGTACATACAGCAATAAAATATTTAATCTCCCATGTGTCTTAAAAAGAACAGCATAATCCAGAAATCCCATCAGTAATGTAGAAAGTGTTAAGAAAAAACTGTTCTGCTCTGTCCCTAGGAATTAAAATGCTTTTTTTCTCTATTCCAATATACACTGGGTTGTCAGAAAATTCATGTTGAATTTCTAGCATAAAACGGCAACTGTGTTTAAAGCCACCAATTCTTACTGCCATCTATTAATAAAGAATAAAATAATAGAATCTCTTTCTGATAGTCTTCCCTAGAAGTTCATATAAAGAAATTAAGATATATATTTCAAACTCTGGTATCGCTTTCCCTCCTCCAAGCAGGAAGAAAAGCAATCAACAGAAGCTGCAAAGCAGTTTGATCTTTGTTACATTGGGACTATGGAATCTAAGCAACTATTTTACAAGGCATTGTAATTGTTTGTACTTGCAAAACTGGATTAAGAAATCACTGCTATTCTTAAAACACATTTATCACATGCATACAAAAGTCAGCATATTCCAGTGCGAGGGGAGCCGCAGCCAACCAGCACAAGCTGCGGTGCACCACCCACAGCAGCGCTCATCCTCCCCTTCCCCAGAGCAATCCTGCATCTGGCCAGGGGAACAGGGGGAGTTCCCAGTGTGTCTTACAGGGGTACACCTGCCCTGCAGATGACCCGTGGACATCCCAACTATACTGTGTTGGTATTGTCACAGTTCACAGAACTGTCAACAGTGCGATTACTGAAATACAGACATTAAAAGCTCTGGAAAAAGAAGGGACAAATTATGGGAAGACTTAGATGTGTTTAAGGCACAAGACGCCTTTTATTTTAAAAGCATTGGGAATTAAAGCAGGGCCACTGAAATACTTCACTGGCTGAGATGAGGAAAAAATCAGGCTGGAGTACAGGGGGCTCACCAGGCCTGTGGAATTTATAAGTCTGGGGCTTTACTGAACTTCTCAAAGTTCAATAAAATGTTTTTTTCCTGGTTTTTAAATCCACTTGTTCTTTGGTCAAAGCTTAATTTAAAAAACATGTCTTTTGAGTTGAGCGAAGGTCTAAGTAATTCTGTTGTGAATGCTGCTGAAGATGAGCAAAACTAACACTATGATTGAGGAAACAAGGGGAAAAAGCCTCTTGCATAAACAAGAGCCACAATCATGCTACTGCCTCAGTTACGAGGCTATAGCTCCCTTTTTTGTTAGGTGACCCAACATCGGCACCCGTACTGCTAAAATCTGTAACTCTGTAAGGAAATCCTAATGACTAGGAATCCCAAAGCTGAAGTTTCTCTATTCATCTATTTGCTCTTCCTATTTCTTTCTTTATTCTATGTCTGTCTCTTCTGTTTCCCCTTCCCAGTGAAGTATCCTTATTTAGATTTTATGCTTCCAGCTCCTTACTGGTACGCTCTTCCTTATAGTATAAGAGCATTCCCAGTCCTTTAGCACCAATACCTCTGCCACGTTGCTTCTGAAAGGAGTTATGGCTGGTCCCCAGGCCCAGCCTCAGTACAGGTACAATATTTCTTCTCCAGGGAAGATGAGGAAAAAAAAAGCAGGATGGATATTCTCCTTTCTTCTTACCTCAACCCTTCTGTCCTTCTCCCATACAAGAAAACAGCTCCTGGGAAGTAGATCAGACAGCAGCCTGCCTGATGATGGGAAGCAGTCCTGTGCATTCTGGTTCCTTCTCTGGCTGTTCCTACATTTCCAGAAACATCTCATGGGTACTCATGATATCACAATCTATTTTTCACATTACAATCCCTCTTAATGACTTTAAGCAGTTGTGATTCACTGCCTATAATCAAGATGTCGTACTGTTTTTCGTAGACACTCATGCTTTCCTCTACTTTCAATTGCATTTCTTGCTACCTCTGGTCTATTGCAGGTTGAGAATTATGAGATGTTCATAGTTTCCTTTCTCCTTCAATATCTGAATTCCATCCTCCTTTCCTTTACCCTCCATATGCATTCTTCTTGCACAAGAGGAGCCATTGCAGACTCCCCTTGCCCAAGAAAAAGGCATTTTCTCAAAGGAACCTTCATTTGAGCTTTTGGAGTCAAAAAATATTGTTATGCCCTTCTTGCTGGCTAAGAATGCTGCTTAGCCTTACCTATATTCTACCACTGCCAAAGAAGGAAGTCTATTTTTTTCCCCTCTTGGCAACTCTTTCGGGAGGTACACTATTGTGTTCCCAGTGTACTCGTTCTCAAAGCCTATTGTGAAAACTGTAGTAAACAGAACTCTCAGCATCAGGATACAAGAAACAGGATCCAAGGCTGAAATTATTTGCCAAGAGTGGATGTGACCGCTGCCCCATTCAATCCTGGATGGTACAACAGTTCATCTTAGCTGCTAGATATAGCACATTCCATAATGAGGAGGACAAAGGTGGCAATTCCTGAGAAACCATGCTGCTGGAGAAAACAGTATCAGGATGTAAAAAAAATTTCCTTTCCATCAGTATATGAAACAACGGATCTCAATTACAGAGAGTGGGCTGTGGGCTCAATTTGTGTCGGCATATTTCCATGTACTGTTACGGAGCTCCATGATTACGACAACTGAGTTGCTGACAACTGAGAATTTGGCCCACAGATTGAAATTGAAATACTCGGAGTATTTCAATTAGCTTCTCTGCTGCTTGGCAGAACATGTGATGTCAGACACGCCAAATGGTTCCCGTTTATGTAAAACTAGAGAAGAACCAGAAAGTGGCAAATCTAAACATTTAGAAAGCTAAGATTAAATGCAGAGTTTCACAGAATTAAACTATAAAGATGAAGTGTTGCTGTGAACAGCTCTGGAGGCATTGGTGGTCTTTCATTTAGATTATGGAAGGAATGAAGGAAATGCGTGGGGGGTGGGGGGGACCAACCCAGATGATAAAGGTGATGTTAAGAGAAAGGTTACAATTCAATATACTATTTAGCATAGTGGAAAGAACGCATCAAAGCAACTCCAGACAAGGTCAAATAATTGTTTGGTACTACCAATCTTCAAAATTCAGGCACATAAAGAAAGATATTGTGGATGTTAAAGGCAGAAAGCATTATTATCTGATTTGATCTCCCACAAAGTAGTCTAAAACAAAGACATAGAAACCTCCCCAGGAATTGCCCTAGCAAGCCTTTAACTATTTCTTGATAATCAACCATATCTTCTAGATTTATATTAAAACTTGGTTTGTAGGCTCTGGATGTACATCTCTAGATGACCGGTTCCAATTATATTCTTAATCTGAATTAAATATTTCATCTTTTACCTCTTTCTCCAGTTTCCAGTGCTAGAAGAACCCTCCCTGCATACAAAATAGTCAAGTGACCTTTGCCTTTTATAGATTGGTTCAAATCCCTCATATCTACCAGTCATAACAATGCTGTAAAGTGTAGTGCAGCTCTCTTACTATCTTCTGACAGAGCTTCCTATGTACCCTTACACTTAAGCTGTATCAATAGTCCCCCAGTGGTCTTTGCAATGGAGGAGCCCATTGAAACTGTTAAGTAATTTAGAAAACATCACCTATTTTTACTAGTATTCCATCTTATCTCATTGGTAATTCTTTGGTGTTGTTGTAATCAATCATAAAGGTGCTCCTTTTATGTCTATAAATCCACTCTGGCACATACAGCCAAAACAGAATCCTACCTCAACAAAATCTTTCTGACAGTGCAAAGCTTCTGTGCAGAAAGATGCCAGGACCTTTTCTCAGCTTTAACACTTTATCATAAGCCACCAACAAAGAAAGCAGTCAAAAATACCTCGCATGCAGTTATCAAGGGGAAAAAGATAAAAGAGCACCTCCCTCAGTGTGCACAGAAAAGGAGAAGGTTTGGAGAAAAGTTGTCCATAAGAAGGACTGGTTGAGGGTCATTTTTGGGCACAAATTAACACATGAGCAAAGCAAGTGTATCAGAACTTAATATCTTTAGAGAAGCTACTTCTCTCGCTTCTTGAGTTTGCCACTTCCTAGCATCTTCCCCTCTCTCACAGTTAGGACATACGCACTTAGAAGTCCAAGTAAAAGGTGTCACTCACCATTGCTATTTCTGAAGGTGGCTTTTTTTCTGTGTGAGATGCATGTTTTAGGCTTTGGTTCTGTCTGCTTCCTAGCTTTCAGCCATGCAGCCGCAGTTCCATAGGAGTCTGAAACAGCTTTTCAGAGTTGGGAAACAAAGTCGCAGACAAGAAGTTGTCTGCAGCTTCAGTTTGTTGGGTTCACAAATGTCTCTTTTCCTTAACGCACTGCAGACCGCTAACCAAAACAGAGATGGGGCAAAGCACCCTTCAAAGGCTACCCATAGCTGAGGGAAAAGGAGCAAGAGATTATATTCTGCTCATCTCACTGTCAGACATTAACCTGAAGTCTTGATTCCTGCAGTCATTGATACACATACACAAATGACAACATTAATGGAAGCTGTTCCGTGGTAGTGACATGTACAGACATGTGTGGGGTTGCGGTCTAAGTGCTGGTACTACAATGCCACTTCTAAAGTTGACAGAGAGTACACAAGATCTTTGGTAACACAGAAAACTTCAACTTTTTTATCGTTCAGAATACAGCTCTATGCTGTGAGGAAGTCCATAAGCAGGTCAAATTAACTTCCTTGTTTTATGTGGATAAAATAACAATAAAAAGTAATAATCTTTGGAAGCATTTTTGTTCTCTTATATTCCAGGAATAAGAGGAATTTCCCAAATTCAACTTTGGGCAGAGAACATTCTGGAATCTATCACTATGGCAATGCTTTAGAAATTACTCACAGCCTAATTAACATCTGCTTGGAGAGTTGAAGTTATTACAGGGTCATTTATCTACTCAAAGAATCTTCTACACAATTGAGCAGATTTTTAATGTTTAACGTTCCTGCCTATAAACTACCAGGGAAAGACATTCACCTAAGGGAACACGAAAGGTGGTTCAGGTATGCTCCTCTTCAACATGTCTGCCTACTGCCAGTTTTCCTAGCCACAGGAGAGGTAACATCACACAGGAAAGAAATGCACTCCTTGTTAGAAAGCTGAAAGCAGACTCAAGAATTTTAGCGTCGAAAGAGAAAACTACGCCACTACCTAAAAAACTGCAAACAAAAACCTTTTAGAAAGAAAGCAGAGATTCTATGGCTGGAAAACCTACTCACCAAAAGGTCTGATATGAATGGTTTTACATGCACAGTATTAGGAAATAAACTCAGGAACATGCTTGCCTTGGAAAGGTCCTCTCTCAAACAGCTTTCCCCTCCTGCAGTCTGTCTTTGAAACATCACTGGCTAGCAGGCAATTGATCAAACTGTAGCTATACTTCTTCCACCAACTGCTGTCCTCATTTTTTAGGGGAATTATTCCTCTGCATCTCATTTCCCACTGTTAGATCAGCCAGTTTCTTCCTAGGACAAATGGGATGTTGGGGGACAGGATGCATTGCTCAGGCAGCAAAGAAAATTCCAGCAGATTCATTTCCCTCAGCTCCGGCAAACTGCAGCCTGAGGTGTGTACCCAGGTGTCTTTCTGTTGTGTCGCTGCCATAGAAGTATAGGCTTGTCTAAGGGATGTGAAACTGAAGAGATCTGTGTTGAAAACAAGTGAATGCAGACCTAGGAAGTCAGTGCTTCTTAAATTGAATTTTGGTTATGCTTAATGTTTTCTATGATGTGAATCAATATGAAGACTCCGGATATACCTTTTAATCATGATTCTGACACTTCTTTTGCTTTTGGTTTGATGTTTGGGATTTTGGGTGTTATTGTTGTGTCCTACATACATTTCCAGATCCAGAAAGTTCTCTTTTAACTAGTTTTGTTAGTCTGAAATCACTTTCAGTGGCATTTAGCAATGGTTGAGAGCAGATGTCTAATTGGAACAATAGATAGAACCAGCAGGGGAAAGAGACAACTGGTTCTTGTTACTGCCCTTCTCTCCAAAAGATGTGTTTTGAAGCATACACCTGGAATCACTGCTCCGAAGTACCCAGGAGAGATCAAACAGCCCTCCTAGTTCCTTGCTTCCCCAAGCACAGCAAGAAAATCAAGACAGTGTTTCAGTGAATGGAACAACGAAGTCAGGAGAACACAGAAAATCTGCTCCTTGTTAGAAGAAACCTTTTTTACTTTCAGCTCTGATCCCACTCCTAACGTACACGCTATTTATCAGCCTCATTAGACAGGTTCCCTCCTTTCCATCTTCTCCCCTCGGGAAGCGCAGGGCTCCAGCCAGCCCTGGGGACCCCTGCTGCACACTTGCAGAGCACGATGTGCTCCTTCCTTTTTTGGACCTTGGGTGAAGTGTTTCACTACCCTACAGCACGAGGGGATGCTAGTTCAGGCAGAGCACGCGTTGGACCGAGCTCTGATCTCAGACACCCACACAATTCCTGTTGTAAGTCACATGTGTGCACATTTCTGACAGCAGGATATGCTCACTTGTGCTCTGTCTTAATGCCTCAGCAAGAGTGGTGCGGCTGCCTTTTTAATAGAAGCAAAAGGGGAAAGAAATGATTTTCCAAAGCTTGGAGGCACAGGCAGACTGGTAATGCTGCTCCAACTGAAACCCAATGGTTAAAAGACACAGGTTAAGCAAATCAAAGATATTAAAACAATTTTAGTCCTTTCTCATTCAAAAGGGATTTGGAAAGGCTGGCTCATGTCCAGGGCAACTCTCTCCTTCTAATATGGGTTGAGGGACATATTTCAATTTGAAATTAGTCATGGAAAAAAAAAATAGCTCAATTGCTGTTATTTAATAAGGCTTTCTCAGCTAAGATTAGCAGTTTTAATAACTTAATTCTGAGGAGTAGGCTCCTTTCTTACAACCAAGAACACCTCAGTAATCTTCTGGGCCTTTATCTAGAGATGATAGCCCTTTTTCAATCTTTTTTCATCCGATGTTATTTAAATTTCAGGGTGACAGATAACTGATATGTGGAAAAGCAGTGCAGTGTAAAAGTGTAAAGTATAAAAGTATAGATTAAAAGTGTAGCTGCAAGTCACACTGCTGAAATTGTTGAGAAGAAATAACGATGAAATTGATTTTTGCTGCGTGGAGGAATCCACAAATACAGTCCTATGAATTACACTGCCAGATCTTCTAGAAACACGAATATGAAATATTTTGATGATAACTCTAAAAAGACAGAAAGATAATGCAGTCAGAAAGAGGGGAATTTGACTTCTGGCTTTGCTGTCATTCCCTCAAATCCATAGCAGATCGGCTGGATTTCTTTTCCACAGTCCTAATTTCACCTGGCTACTGGAACTCGTTCTTTATTTTCCCAATTTAATTGGTTTCAGAGTGTTAGGGAAGCCAAAGAACATAACTGGGCAATAAGGTCTACTGCTGCCTGTTTCAAAAACTACCGCCAGTAAGAGAAATGCATGTATTTGAACAAAGGCTGCTTCTCAGAAGTAGAAACATGAATTTAGAGAAAGGCTTAAGGACATTAAAAGCCTGAGCTTGTAAATGGGTCAGATGGTAAGAGATCACACCATTTGTATTCAAAATTCATTAAAAAAATGGGAACACTATATAACAAAAAAGCTGAGGTAAAACCCTGTACAAATGGAGCTGAGGTTTCCAACCACAAAAAAGGTACACTCATGAGTAAACTCCTGACAAAAAGAGGCTGGAGCTGCATGATGAGTAAACAGGAAACTGGAGACAGAAAAGATAGAATGGAAGGAGTTTGCTGCCATATGTGAGAGCAGTTACCCTAAATCACTTCTTTGTTCTGAGCTAAGATTAGCAGTTTTAATAACTTAATTCTGAGGCACACATTCTCGCAAGCAAGAACACAATAGTAATCTTTGGGACATATATGTAGAGATAAAAGCAATTCTTCTATCTACTTTTTCTCCCAATAATCACAATGAAAGATGAAATCATACAACCCCCCAACTCTGCATCTAGCATGATGATATAGAATATGAAATTTGAAGTTTTGCTTTTCACATCTTGAACCTTCATTGCCATGCTTTTCGCTTATATACACTTGCAATTTGCTAGGTAGTTCTATCCTGCCAGCGAAAAAGACAAAGCTGTCCAAGTTGCAGTGTACAAAAAAGCCATTTTTTCCCCAAAAACCTTTTTTGCTGCCAATTCCACACTTCTTTCAGTGTCTCTCCATCTATTTCTAGGAGTGAAATTATCAGAGCTATTCCCCAGTGAGCTGACACTTTTGTGGCCTATCTGGAAGACGTAGCTGTCATTTTTTTCCCCTCACATTTCAAGTGATGTTTTGCTTGCTCCGTGGTCATTTGAAGAAGTGTAAATGATTATTGGCAAAACAAATCATGGAAAACCAGCTGTTACTGAAAATATGACTTTAATTACGACTCAGTTTGTACTGTTGCACTCTAAGGAGAGGGGCTATGGCAAGAAAATTCTGCTTTCTGATACACTTTGTTATCTCTACGTTATTATTAAAAAAAATAGGTTTTCAGTGATTTCTAATACAAGTTGATTTACCTAGAATGTCTATTTAGAGAAAAAAATAGCAGAAACTAACTCCACTCAACACAACTTCCTTTTTATACGTGGATACTTTGTAACTAAGCATATCTGAGCTGGAACAAGTGAAATACAAAATCAATTTAAATTACAGCTTTCCAATTTGATCAGATTTTCTATTGTACCATTTTATCTCTACTTTCTGTACTTCGGTTCAACTGCTTTAGTTTACTGCGTCAGGTTCAACTGCTGGACCAAAGAACTGTACACAGCGCACTGAAAGGTCCACAGAGGCAAACATGCAAAGGGGTGATCCGGCCCAAATGCCAGATATTTTCAACAGCAAGTGGGAGAGTTCAGATTCAATTTACTTCAGTTCATCAAAACAACAGTGGGTTGCCAGGCTGTAGTCCACAGTGTACTAAACTGCTATGTTTTATTATTTAATAGTATATACCAAACTCAAACACCAAAAATTGGCACAATGTCCTCTACCTGTTCCCTTTTTTTATGAACACAACAATGAATAGAGTAAAAAAATACAAATAATTAAGGTTGCAGAGTAAAATCTTACGTAGAAAAATCAGTTTGATGGCATCTGATATGTGTTCCACTGAAGAGATGCTTCTATAGTATCTCATAGTGGTGCAAATGCAAGTAAGCGTATCACAGTATGCAAATGTGCTATTAATGAAACATTACTATGTGTTACACACATACAGTGTAGGACTCTGAAGAGCATACCCTTTCAGTTCTGCTCTGCTAATCCCAAGGACCCAAAGCCATGAGCAGGCCCCACAAGTGCTATTACAAGACAAATAATAGAGATTTCATTCCGAACTATGTCGCTTGTGCATCAGCTCCTTACGATCTGAGTGAACAAAAAGTCTCAGCACTAGAAATATTCTGGATTACTATTTGAAGCCTATTGAAGCCATCAACCAGCAGCACCCCCAAAACCTGTCTTCTTTTTAATCAATTCCATTTTGTAACACGGAATTTTTTAGCCGTGAGTATTTATAACCTAAATTAGAAATACAACGTTTCTGCCTGCTTTGTGTTTTGTTCTGACCCAGTGTTATTTTTCCTCCAGTTCTGATCCAACCAGCTATTTAAATTCACCAGGATGTTTGCACGTTTCCTAATTCACTTTATATGTTAGCTAGTGCATTCCTTTTAATTATTTTTTTTTCTTTTGGCATTCAACACTTCATATTCAAAAGCAAATTCTCAACTGTAAATGTTGAGTCATCAGTGCTCTGTAGAAGTCCCGTTGCTATTCTATAGGATGGCAAAGAATCTGTCCAGAAGAGATCAGGGGTCCTGCCAGGAGAAGCTACAAAGTGACAAAAGTGAGAGAGCTTCTGTATTGATAATGAAGGGTTTCAAGCACACAGTGGGCAGAAGTCCTAACATACTTGAAAAATATTTAACTGAACAATAATGGAGCAATGCCAAATACTAAAAGTTACCAAAGATAATTTTAATTGTTGTAGATATAATAGTGTTCAATGACAGCTGTTTTGGAACAAAAAGGTTATTTCCTGCAAATTATTGTAATATTTTTCTCCCAAAATAGCCCCTGATTCACTCCTAACATTACCTGGCATCCTCCAATGGCTAGCACAGACTAAAAGCCAGTTATTAACTTTATTTTTTAAGAGTTTTAAGATCATAGATGAAAATAATGATTTACTTGAAAGACTAACAAGAGTCAGTTCAGAAGTGCAGCCCACAAACCAATGGAACTGTTTGCATGAATGAAGCATGATGACTTCAAAATAACAGCTATTTCAAGATGCATTGCCTGACCATATTTGATTTCCTTGTGCTTCTGCAAAACAAAATTCAACAGTCAGTAAGGATTAAAGCTACTGTTTCTCTGCCCAGCAAAATTCCGTGCATGTTGGCAGAACATTTTTATGATGAAGATTTAATCACAGGGTAAGCAGATACTGTTTACACAGTAGAAACTGTCATCTGAGGCCTCTGAGTTCAGCATCTGTGTACATTTACACAAAACAGCGTTTGAAAAATATTATGCCCTAACACTACAAATATTTATGTACTTTTTCACTGCACTGCTGTCAGTAGTCTCACACGGCTACCTGTGAATCCAGGCATCGAAGTCGAGAGTTTTGTGTGTATTTTGTTGGGGTGTACCTCAGTGGTCACAACTTCCATGGAAAGGAAGCGATACAGCTTGCGAGATGTAAGGAAAGGATGCTTCCATGTCTTTGCTATGCCACTGCTCTTGGTGATTCTTTCAGAATGAACACTACTAAAACAACATCAGTTTAGGATGTGTAGTATTGTAATAATATATGTTAATTATATAGCATTATAATAAAAAATATATACAAAGACAAAAAAGGTTTTAGCAGTCCAACTGCTTTATTTAGTCCTCTCTAATTTTTGAAAGCCATGCAACCCATCTGCCGCAAAGACTAATGAAGGTATTTCAGTTGCCATAATTAAGTCTGTAGCATAGTCTGAATGCCAGCTAATTCTCCTTCAGCCTGGAACAGATGTATCTGTCCTAAAGAATTATAAAATATTTAAAATGCTTGTAAGCATATGCAAATAAAAAAAAAAAAGGTGGGCCTATAAGAAAAATGGGGAGAGACTTTTCAGCAAGGCCTGGTGAGAACGAATGAGGGGTTATGGTTTTAAACTAAAAGAGGGAGACTCAGGCTGGCCGTGAGGGAAAAGTTGTTTACAATGAGGGTAGTAAAATCCTGGCACAGATTGCCCAAAGAGATGGTGGATGCACCATCCCTGGAGACATTCAAGGCCAGGCTGGATGTGATTCTGGGCAACCTGCTCTGGTTGAAGATATTCCTGGTTGAAGATGCCCCTGCTCATTGCAGGGAGTTGGACTAGATGACTGTTGAAGGTTCTGTCCAAGTCAACTTATTCTGTGGTTCTAAATATATGAACCTAATTTACCAGATATCTGAAAGATACACCAATCTCCTTGGTTTAAAACCTTCCAGAGTTCCCCCTCTGCAATAGAAATAAAATAGAAATAACATGAATTTTAGATCCATGCCACTGTGACTGAAATGCTGAGAAACTAGTCCTTAGGTCTAGACAGGATACCAGGAGATGCTCTTGATCCTGTGCCTTTCATTGGGGTTTAGAAGCTGCAGTGTGTACTACTACTGCTTTTCTACAGAATTAGTTGACCAACACTATTTCCTACATCTATCTAGAGCACCCTGGAGATTAGGGTAAAATATGTAAAAAGCAGGGATTTTAAAAATAGTATTTCAAATTAATCCCATCACAACAATGTATAAAAACTATAAAGCAGGACAAAGGTTATAGGAAATGGAAGTAACAAGAGATCTTCACACAATCCTCCAAAAGAAACAATGGCATGGAGAGAGAATTAATACTTTTTTAACAATTATGGGGGAGTAAACACCACCGAACTACCTTTCTCACACTCTTACAAAGATACCTCCATTTTTTCTTCATGAACAAATGTTCGATTGGAACCTGGAAACAAAGTTCTCTAGATACTCTAATTTAAAATTTGCACTTTTGAGTTTTTAGTCTTTACTGGAATCAGTGAGTTGCTGTGTGAGAAAGACATAGCAAATTACATGAAAGGAATTACATTAGGAATATAGGTTTTGACCTGCTGATACAGTTATTCATAAGTCCTTTTATGAGCATAAAATAACTGTATGAACACTAACAAGTTCAGCCTCATGGTGCTTTGGCAATGTAAACATTATTTCCATTTTATATACAAGTAAAAAAGACACAGCTAAGTGGCTTAGTGACCCACAGGAAGTCAGTGACAAAACCAGGAATAGAAGCTAGACCTCTCAGCAGCTAGTCCCATGCTTTAACCACAAGAGCAGTCACCTCCTTCCTATCTCATATTAGCACAACTTCAAGTCCTGGTTGCATCAGCTGCTAATTTAAGATGTCTAAGCATGTACTAGTGTAGAAATCTGACTTTATGAAGTTGAGCAAGTCACGTTCATAAATCTGTTTGAACTCAATCACCCAGGAGTTCAGGATAAATTGTCTTTAAATGAGACACAAAATGGTCATAAACTTTTGGTTGCTTTAAAGTTATTCCTTCAGAAATAAATTTCAGATGGATTAACAAATCTGACAGATAGTATATACTTGAGCTCTTCTTTCCTATGTATTCTTTTTCCTGCTACCTGTGTGTGATATGCAATTTGGACCTGTTTGATCAGAATGGGACTAGCACATGAAGGTAATATCCAATCACAAAAGAACCAGACAATCCTAGAGAGGAAGTTTTTCTCTTTAAGACAGTATGAAATCAATGAAGTTAAGAACTGAGCCAAAGTTGGAGGATAAAACCCATTATAATTAGAGGTAGGCAGCCCAGTATCATCATTGCTTTACTGAATTTAAAGCAGGCATGATTAGATTTTGTCCTCTTTTTATCTAAGCCTCAAAGTTTGGGAAAAAGAGGATTATTTTTAGTTGACAGGGTTCTTGTTTTGACCGGCTCTACAGTTATCTGTGAAAAATCTGCATTATGCCTAGTCCTATCAGTTTTGCTGGATCCAAGGCACAGCATGCTAAATGCAGTATAACAATACTGGAGTGCAATCTCCAAAGAGTTTGGAATCATACCAAGGGATAGATCTCTGCCATCACTTCAAGAAATGAGGTTTATACTATAGGTTTTGCTACACAGATGTATAAAACGCCACCGACAGTTTAAAGTTCTGATTTCCTTCAAGTAAAATTATGTATATAGAGAGTGTGAAAATTGAAGATAGAAGTACGGCGGAATATTATAAAATACCTTTTACAAACATATCTTCCCAGAACGAACCTGCAGATAAAGACAGAATAAGATATGCTAAGACAAAGTTCTTGTTATTAGTAAAAGACACCAGCTATATTAATCTGAAATCTACATAACCCAAGAGAAAATACACAGTTACTATAAAAAAAGGCAGAAAAGCAATAGTGTTATAGCTTTCTTAAACTCCCTTTCTTTAAAGCAATGTCATTTCCACAATCAGAACTTGTTCTTCTGACTGCTAGATTTATAGTCTCGCTGCTAGTCTCATGCTAGCGCATGAGATTGCCCTCTAGATGTTAAGTTTGGCTAGATAATTTTTCTTTCCATCCAGAATACTGAGACGGGACATGCTGTGTGATTTGTGATTTTAAACCTCTGTAATGCACCTAGAGACTTGGAGCATAGACACAGTGGAAACATCAAAATAACTGAGTAAAAGTTGGAACTATCATATTTCTGCAAAGAGAGGAGGAGGCATAAATCTTTCACCTCTATATGTTTTTAAGATTTCTATCCTTCTCAAGCCAGTCGTAAAAATCACAGTATCACAGACAGAGTCTCTGATATATTGATTTCTTTTAACCTCAGATCAAACCATAAAACCCTACCTGGCACACCTTAGAACCTGTTGCACAGAAATTTAAGGGAGATTATATGGTCCATACTAGTACCCTTATATACCTGGAGATTCCACAGTGTATCCTTTCTCATTTCAGTGAGACTATTTTTGCCATATGATTCAATATAACCTGCTTCAAATTTTCTGAACAATTGAAATTAATAATAAACAGTAATAAGCATACTGAGAAATAAGATACTTTTTTTTCACAGTCAACAAACTCGTCAAAAAGACTTACCAGGAAAAACTAAATGATTAAAAGTAATACAAAATGTGATTCTTTTACATGGAAAGAGCTCCCTAATGCTTTTAGAGTGAATAAAAACTAATCTTGTGTGAAGACAAGTTATCCTCTAATTTTAAAACTAGAACTGGTGCTTAGAGGCTCTTCTGCTTATCTTTGAACTTCGGGAAGAATTGCTCACGCTCAGGAAGGCCTGAGCCTGATCAGCATTTCATTGTTGTTTCATAACGCTTAAAGATCCCAAACTTAGGAATTCTCTCAGATAAGTAGGTGAGAAATTCTGCATAATAAAAAAACCAGGCAGTGAAATAATACAAACAAAAGCTGTATGAGAAATTAACAATATCTTTATTATCACCATTTCAATACTGTGTAATGAGACTCTACAATTAATTATAGAACAGATAGTATATTTGTGGCCTATTTTATTTCTTCACCAATATGAAATGATTGGCTTCCTGAGTCCCATGTGTGGAAAACCCCCACTCTTTGTTAATAAAACCAGACTAATGCAAGTTATAATAAGGCACATTTTTAACTTCCGAAGAAAATTTATGGGTTCTTCATCTCTTGATTCTTCAAATTCAGATTAGCTGCCCTTCTAAAAGAGACATTTAATGAGGTACCAAATACTGCCTAAAAATCCGTGTTAAGCAGGAAATCAATGTCATTTCTCTTTTTCTGTCTCAATATGTTAAAACATAACTTTACAAAATCTAATTTGTACATATGTCAATATTACTGTTTCTGCTTTGTATTTTATGAGTGCCGTTCAAAGGATGAACTTGCTAAGAGAATGTAATGCTTATAACAAATAGAATTATATGGTATTTGTAATACATCTCTGAAAGCTGTGTTTGGCTGATTTCTCTGCACTGAATGATATATCCCTATTGGCAATTTAATTAAAATCTAAACTATGCTTTGCATTTCTGCTTTGCTTCTGAACTTATTTCGAGTCTAGGCTCAAAGTATGAGTTTATAGACACAGTCAGATATTCATTAATATATGTCAGGTTTTGGAATGCTCCCAGTTTCATGGAGTTTTAAAAATTTGCATGTTAAAGCCCAGATTTTTGGGAGGGCTCCTCTATTAGTCAGACACTGAAACTAGATGGGTATATTCTCCAGCAGTTTGTGCAGAGAACAGCGTTGTTTCTGTTCTCAGCAGAGATAAATCCGAATTCTGTGGAGGTGTCCAGCTAAGATCCTTCTTCTCTTAACCTTGTATTGAAACTTTACCTGAGGCATTGCTGTAAAATGATTAAAAATAGTCATAATTTTGGTGTTTAACCTTGCATTGTTGTAAGATTGTTTCACCCACATTTGCCTGTTTATTCATCCATAACATCTCGTGCTAATTCTGAGGTTGTGCTTTACTTGTTTCTAGTACCTGGCTCCTAATTCTGAGCCAGGGTATTACTGAACAGGTATTACTGCTCTATGTTAAACAAACAAACAATTTACAGAAGATTCACGGGCTAAAAATTCCAGATGGGGGGAAAAGCATGGATTAAAAAAACCCAGCCCAACCCTTGATATGCCAAGGCAGAAGTAACACTCACTTCAACCCTATACAAATAGACAGTTTATTCTCCACAAAATTAGCAGGAGGCTTCAAGCCTCTACAGACAGAAAGACTGTTCTCATAAACAAAAAGCTGTAGGCGATGTTAGTATCTATAAGTAGAGCAGGCATTTCGACGTATTCAACTCTAATCTATAAATTGCCTTCAGTATACAAATAATAAAGCAAATGTAGGCTCTCTTTCAAAATGCTTGATGACTAAGACTGATAATGAGGCCAAGTTCGGATCCTCTGAATCTTCTAGTGATGTCCAAGAGATCAACAGTTTTTAAAGATAAACTGTTGTATCCTGGGGCATCTCAGCCTTGCAAGATGACTCCCTAAAGCCTGTTGATCTTATGACTTTTTTTTCCACATCGAACTTCTTTTTAAGAGATTCAGAGGTGAAATACAGGGAGGTTACGTGCTTGTTGGAACTTGCTCTCTACTGAGCCTCACCGAACTCTGCCTGTACCATTTCTCTCTGCATTCCTGGAGGGAGGAGGGAAGGGAGGATAATGGAGGGGGGGGGGGG
>JANRGW010011381.1:0-39378 GCA_024733675.1 Psilopsiagon aymara | reverse complement strand
GTGGTGAGGCACTGGAATGGGTTGCCCAGGGAAGCTGTGAATGCTCCATCCCTGGCTGTGTTCAAGGCCAGGTTGGAGAGAGCCTTGGGTGGCATGGTTTAGTGGGAGGTGTCCCTGCCTATGGCAGTGTGTTTGGAACTAGATGATCTTAAGGTATGCATGTGTATATGTTTTACGTGCGCTTGGAAACAACATGAAGGATTTCTGTTTTGCCTAGCACAGAGGCGTAGGGATGAAAAGCAGGTAAGGCTGTCAAAAATATTCAATAAATTGTATATACCACATCGCTTTATAGTCTGTCTTAGGTATGTCACCATCATGTCTGCCTATATTTTTGTCCTGCATACGTAAAGCAGCTTGGGATCTAGTCCCCCTAAATGAAAAGTGATACAGAAATGTAAAGGATTAGTATCATTACAGAAATAGACACAAGCAATATGGAAAACATTCCCCACCAGGTTATAAATATGCTAATGCAAGTCAAATCTGGGACCTTAATTGCTTTTCCAGAGTTCTTATAAATTCACAGAATTTAACCTCAGAATGTCCTAACTAGTCCTGTACATATTTAAAAAATGAAATAATTATAATCCTTCAGATATATTTCTCAAGGTTTGTGAGCCAGATTTCTTCTGCTCAAAAGCCAGCAGCCCTGCCTCAGTGTTGGTTCAAGTTAGTCCTGTTCCCCTGCTCCTCAAGTTCATGGAGGGCAGAAGTGGGTTGGAATAAAATATTGCACAACCCCAAACAAAATGATACCCCTTGAGAGCAGCTCCAGGCCATACCAGCTTGATTTAGCAATGTGGAAATGTTCCAGCAATGTACTATTTTGATAATAGGCGAAATAAAATTGCTGCCTCATGTTGTACTTAAAGCAGACTCCCACCTCCACTACCCACTCACCCCAGGTCTCTGTGGCCAGGAGGAATGTGATTGCACTGTAGCCAGAGGTGGGGAACCAGGCCCACAGCAAAGCGGCCTTCCTATTCTGGCAGCTGGGAGAAGCACAAAAAGCTGTGCCCAAAAGCAATAGTGCTGCATGGACTAGTGCTTCTTCTCTTGGGAAGGGATGGCTTTGAGTAGCCCCATTTCATAAGCAGGAGGTGGCACAGGAAGATGCTGGGAGGCCGGTATTGTGTGGGACTCCATAGTTCCTTGAATAGGAAGTGCAGCCTGAATGGTTGTTGTCTGTGATCATTAAAGTGCTGGTGGCTTGCCAGCACAGGTCTCCCTCAAAAACAACCCTTCAGTTCCCTTAGAGAAAGGGAGAACTCACAAAAGACAATTTAAAAAACCCTTCTCGCTTCCCACCCCAAAGCTTCCCTTTCTGCGTGCGCTCAAGCCAAGAAAATCCTTACAGCCCTGGAGAGTGGAACCTCAGACCTCATCAAGGACCTCACCATGAGGACTTCCTCTATCAAAAAACCCCAACTACCACACCACAGACCGATACCTATTCAGAAGAGGCGTTTCTTCCGTTTATGTGATCCCACAACTAATAATGCCTCAGAGGTATTTTACGGTAACAAGAGTGGGATGGGTCTTGTGGTTCTTCCCAGAAGGCAACAAAGGCAGTCTGTTCCCATGGCCTGACCTTGGACACCGAGGACCTACCTACAGTACAGCTGAGCTGACTCTCCATTGGTGGCTCCAGCAAGACCACATTGAGAGCAAGATGATCTGGACATGGGGCTGAGTAGAGCAAAACTGCACCCCAAGGCTGGAGATGAAACTTCTGTGGAGCTTCTGGAAACATATCAGTGTAGTTAGTTTTTATCCAACCTAAAACTTAGATTTACCTCTTTGCTCCTCACCGTCTGTCTGTAGAATGCAGGTACCCTTTCTTTCTTTCTGCACTTGCCTCTTGTCCATTTAACCGACAATTCAGACCTTGCTTTCTGAGGTGCTGAAATCCACACCCATCATGCCTGCACACCATCTTTAGCATCCTGACACCCCCCGCCCATGGCCCAAGGTACTCCTACAGAATAAATACTAATTACCAACCAGTCCATCCCACAGTTGAACAGTGCATAAGGGTCTCTGGGCTGATGCAGCTGTGGAGAAAAGCTCCAGTAGACTGCAGACCTTAGCATTTGTGGAGTGAGTTTTCCCTGTGCCCTTGGCAGTCAGGACTTTACCATCTCAGAAGCCCTTACTATTTGCTGAGAATTGCTAAACTGGAGGAAATTGGTGAAGGGGCTGAGGGCTGGCTCCTGTAAGGAAAACCTCCCTTGTTTTCACCCCTGAAGGAAAAAGGGCACAAACACATCTCTCCTCCCTCTTCTCCTCCCCTTGCCACTGCCTTTATAGCAAGTAGGGGCTGGGGGGGTCAGGGCATTCCAGAGGCTGCTGGTCAGTATCCTGGAAACTGTCTCCTTTTTCCCAGTCCCAGCCCCTTTTAGGAAGGAGACAATACAGACATACAGTGAGTGCTGTGTGCATCACTTGGGCCCCCAGGCCCTTTGACACGGGGATTTCATACAGTGGCTACCCCCCTCCCCTCCTGCCCCTGGGTCCCCACACCCAATCCAGGGGGCTTCAGCCTCGCCTTTTCCAGGCTGATCTAGAAAGAAATTACATGCCTTGTTTTCCCAAGCAGCTTGAGAGAAATATGTGTAATGTGATTCCAGGGAAATAATCCAGATAATTCCAGAATTTATCCATGGGTCCTTTTTGGTTTATTTACCCAGGTCTCTTCTTCCCCATTTCTTTCACTCTTTCTTCCACCCTCTCCTTTGCCCATCTCTCCCCAAGAGTCCTGAATGTTTCCCCTCTTCTCCTCAGTGTGCTTTGCTCCGGCCCCTTCACAGGGTAGAAAAGGCTGCTTCCTATTCCGGATGATAAGTGGTCTCCATCCAAAGTGTGGCTTGGCTTTCTTTGTATGTTATGTCTTGCTCCAAAGGCACAAGCTCAGTCAGAGGATTTGGAGGAATTAGCTATTACAATATCCCAGTGACCCTCTTTGGCACACTTTCAGTGATACTGAACCCATTTCTGGGATGAAGCTACAAGCCTGCTCCTAAGTTTGTAGCTGAAGGCCTCTGTTACACAGTGATTACCTAAAAAGTGCCTGGGTTAATTCACATCACAGGAGATTTGGGCTCAGGTTTATTTGTTCATCTGAAGGATGGCTTCCCAGTTATCAAGACATACTGCAAGCAATTGCAATGACATTTGCTACATCTGCTCCACTGAGGTCTCTCACAAGAAGATTTGCACTGTGCTTCTTTGATTTCCTTGATCTCTTCTTATCCTAGAAAATTGCTTTATACAGAACCCATTTTACAGGATACCTGAAGAAATACCATGAATTTAATACAAAATACCATGAATTTAATACAAAATACCAGCCTGTCTTCAAAGCTGCATTATCTGTCATAACTTCTGCTTCACCCAGCTAATGAATCACAGCACTCCTCCGGGCCATCACAATCACTTCAAATCTCTTGTCCTTCCTGGTTACTCCCTTTCCAAAGCTGAGGACAGTGTTCTGCACCTTTTCTTACAAGGGCTGCTGTCTAATGTCACTGGGGAAGAGCTCCCTGGGCACTTTCTTTAGCTGTTGCTTGGTACCTGCTGCAATCAGGTAACAAGCTGTCATACCTGCCGTAATTGTACCTGTGTCTTTTCCTATTCCTCACCTGTGCAGAGCATTTTCCATCATGGTAGAAGTTGTGCAGTCCCCTGCTGTATCCCTGATGCAACTCTGTCCCACAGGTACAGAAGCAAACACTGAAGCAGTCCTCTTAAAGACCTTGGATATGCTTCTTTGCACCAAGAGTCAAAAAAAACTGAGGGAAGAAAGAAGAAATAACTCTAGGACAAACAGTAAAAGCTCTGCAGAAATAGCTTGTTCTGGATTCCTGTGCTGAACATGTTTATTGGCTGAGCACCCATTGCACCAACTTTTGTTTTAAAGCAGAAAGAGCACAAGAGAGATGTAACTGGTTATTTATCATACAGAGAGAAGCAGCAAGATGATCTGTCCTCACTCAACAGAAGAAGCTTGTGAGTTTTGAACCTTTACTGCTGATCCTGGGCAGCCCTTACTCCACTTGTGGGAATTGCTCCTCTTGTGCCTGTTCCTCCAGGACACAGGAGCAGCAGAGCAGTGCAGGCTGGCCCCAGCTCCTGTACCTGTACCTCTCTGGCCCAGCTCTACCTCCCCTGGGCCTTGTGACACACGAGGTTTTGAAAGGAAGATTCACACCCCATGAGTAGTAAATCCCTGTGTTTGCAGACTAAGGGCATTAGTACAAAGGAGCAGGGGAGCCTGCTGATTTGGGCACCCCTCACACAGGCACAGTAAAAGTTGTTCCAGCTGTCAGTGACACCCAGAGGGATAAACTCTGCTATTCAAGTGTCTTACAAATGTATTCGCAGTGTTGGGTCAGTGATAGCATCCCTTGCTCAGACAGATGTTCTGCAAACACCTAATGGCACTAATGTTATACATGGCCTTTATGTAAACTATCCCTTATGAAGTAACCAGAGATAAACTGATCATTTCTTTTTCCTTGCTGCTATTAAGGATACACTCCGTATCTGACAGAGAATTGTGTATGTGCTTCCTCCAGCCACAGTCACTGAGGTAGACAGGGACTGTTTCATGGCAGCTCTGGAAAATAAGCTTTTATTCTTTCCAAATTACCTCATAAGAAGAGTCATCGGGTTTCTGGTGGCCCTGTAATCATGTCAGGGCTGAGGCAGAAAGCAGAAGTCTGTTTGATGCTCTTGCACTTAGAAAATGTGTCCTTTTCCAGAGCTTGCGACTTCTTCCATCACAAAGAAAGAAGGATTCAAGGCAAGCTTTCTCCCTGGAAAAGAAACAGCCTTTGGCTGTTTATTATGGTGCTTCCTCCCTCTCAGCCAATGCATCCACATTTAAATGCACTGCCTAGCACTGTAAATCCTACCCAGGAACTGTTCTTGAGCATGGCTGTGCAGTTTTCTTCAGTCAAAACATGTTTACATACTCATTTACTGAGAACACAGCAACCACACCATCCCATCTGCACCCTGCCTAGCAAATTATAAAGCTGTGTTCTGGCGAGTTTGAACATCTGACATGCTTTATAATAAAGGGATGGCCAGCCAAGCAGTGGCCAGTTCTGCAGGCTGCCCAGGAGAGTGGGGGTAAGTTTGTATGGCTACTGCCTTGCCCAGTGTCCCAAGCTGGGGGGACAAACAACCCCCATCCCAGGGCAATGAGCTGCTCCTCTGATCACTAGTAATTGGCTATGCTCGAGGTGAATGGGGACACTTCTGAGGCTCCCCAGAAAGGCTTTTGCCTGGTCTTCTAGGGGCCACTCTCGTGCTGCACTGCAAGATGCAGAGATAGCCCTGGAGCATGTAACTTGCTAGGCAGAGGTCTGAAAGAGCTTGCACAGGTGGTTTTGGGACAGAGAGCATCTTACAAATATCTTGCACAGTCTCACCTATCAGAAACATCAATCTGCCTTTCTCCTGCGTCCCACCAGAGCAACATAATCTTGCTTTCCTCCATCTCATGTCCATGGTAGGAACCTGAAGCCATTTCACACATTGTGCACTACTGACCAAGACTCCCTCTTGCAACACAGGCATCATGATGCTTCCACAGCATCAGCAGTAATTCCAACTTGCTTGAAATTTCAGGGCTTATGGGTGAGGCTAAAGCCATTTTTTGTTTCAACGTGATAGCCTCTACTGCCCAGGGGCTCCAAAATACCAGGTGTGAATTGAAAACCTCACTCCAGAGATGCTTCAGTAAGAAGTGTTTCATTCTTACCCTGGGCCATGTGAAAATGATGGGCTGACCAAAATATCTCACTGCAAATTGCTTAGCACCTGTAGTCTTCAGAGACTCTCAAAGCAGGTTAACCCTCCTGGAGGGCTTTCTTTGAAAGAAAGTGATATATTGTGCTGTTAACAGAAAGCTATCTGAGACATGGGAAGAGACAACCTGTGTGGAAAGAGGGCAAGAAGAAGAGGTCATGTAGTACCTAAGTTGAGTCCTTTGCTGTATTCCAATGATTCCTTACTCTGGATACCCTCTCTGTGTGATTACCCGTGAGTACAGCCAGTACTATAGAGATGGGAGAGAGGACTTTTTTAACCATGTGAAGGCTCATTTCCTGCACTAGGCAGTAGAAACCTCTTTGCTCCATCTGTATTGGGCTAAAGACTGTGGTTAATCACACTTCATTACAAGCTGAAGCAAAGCAGCACCAAGGAGTTTGCAACCAGCTGGTCAGCAAAGAGGAAAGGCCATAGAGGGAGGAAGCGTGTTTCATAAATGTGAGTAAGAAGTATATATTATGAGTGTGCTGGGAATAAAAACAAGCTTTTACCAGTGAATAGCGTGCCTCAAATTTCAGACCAGTTCCTGTGGGCCCACTTAAAGCTTATTCCAGTTTTTGAGAAGTCACTGATTCCAACAATATCCCCAGTGTTTAGGAGTGAGGAATGTTGCCAGGCCCTCTAGAGCCATGCCTCCAGAAATACGATGTAATTATTAACTGCATTTAGCGTTCCTGTTTATTGTTAGAGGCATGATGTCTCCGCTTGTCTGCTGAGCTCCTTTTCAGGCAACACTCATAAAGTCAAGGAAGAGAGAAAAAATGGCCACAGCTCTGCTTTTTATACAGGACAGGGTTGTCTGAATCATTTGGTCTTGGTCACACCTGGCTGCTACACTGTCCCTCACTGATCTCTATGCAAAGGTCTTATCACCACCATGCTGATGGATGGGCTGTCTGGGAAGGAAAGCCTGATACAGCCTTCAGATATCCTAATGAGAATGAAAGAGAAAACTTTTGGAATAATTTTATATAGGTTTGGTTTGTTTTTAATAAAATGTAAAGTTTTGACTTGGTTTTGAGCCAGAATGGCAACCCAGTTTTTTTATTTACATGTCACATTTCTGGGGAAGGGGAGCATTCAGCTGAAAACTGGTGTGTTTCAGCCATGGGGAAGATTGACTTCCTACTGTCTCTCCTCTATTTTTTTTTTATTGGAACAAACAGACACATAGTAAAAAAGTGAGCCAGCTTCTTTTTCTTTTTTTTCTTCTAATACTATAAAATAGGGAGCAAAGCCGGCTTCCCCTCGTTTTCCTTTACTTCTTTATTCTGTCATCTCTTTGCCAATTGGAAACAGAATGCAGAGAGTTACTTTGTCTCTGGAAACAGCCCTTGCACGGCTGAACTGTGTTTTCAATGGTTTCCAAATAGAACAGTTTCTTGGAACTTACATGGTCTTCCTGAAGTTTTAGGGGGGAGATCTGAGAAAATAAATTCATATTTTCTTCTGCTGAGCTTGTTTGGTGAGAAGAAGAACTGGGGAGATATATTCACAGTGGAAATTATATTGGCAAGTTCCCTGCTGACTATACAATATAAGGAGGATTACACACAAATATGAATAAAAAAGCTAAAACTGGCTGTTCTTTTCCTATGTTTTCTTCTCCAGCACTACTGTCAGCCTTTCCCTATCATAAACAACCAATCCTTCTGAGAGTACTTTGTTGCCTGCGTAGCGTAGACAGACAGGAGCAGAGGTGGTAGAATGTATATGTCCTTCTCATGACGCTCTTTAGCTCCAAAGCAAACACAGAGATCCTTCATTAGTAACACTTTAGATGCAGATACTGTTTTTCTAAATCAGTAGTGGAAAATCAAACAAAATCAAAAAGCAGCTTTGTAGCGATAGAGAGAATAGGCTTCACAAGTAATTCACCTATGATGATAAAGATCCTTGCCCAAAGTCCAAAGTAGTTTCTAATGTTGTGCCATATGTTGCTCTCCTTCTTTTACAGAATGAATATTGAGTATTAAATGAGATATAGCAAGGAATAGTCTACTAGAGCCTTTGCTCTGGAAAAGATTAGGAGAGCATTTGCTTTTCAGTTTGAAAATAAAAATGAAAAAGCCACAAGCCTTGAAGGAACTTTCCAATGTGGTTTTCATCTGGCTTGGCGGGTTTCTTTTGGAGAACAGAAAGCTGAAAGAAGATAGGAATTAGGAAAACATGCTGTGACCCGGATAGAAATTATTCAGCAAAAAGGGAAATGCAGAAGCAAAACAGTGTGTAATGAAAGCCAAAAGTTTTCTTTAACCATGTTTGTCCCTCTCATTTCTTCTGCAGGGCCAAATATTTCCAGGGGAAGAAGGTGAATGGAGAATTTGATATCCGAGTGGAACAGGTCAGTAACAACTGAGTTTGGCTCCAAGAAATGTGTGTGGACAGGGCTGAGGGTTTGGTCACAGATAATCTGTGGATGTTTCTTGTCTTGAAGAAAGGAATGAATGAGTTTTAAGATAAGCCCATTTTATAGAATTGTGGAAGCCATAAACAAAAATATCTGAATGGGCTATCCCTTCATCCTCCCTACCTTTGCAGAATCAGTTGCTATTTCACCTTAAAATGCAATTTTCTATTCTGGAGATGGGATTACAATTTCTTTCATTGGAAGACTACCTCACAGCTCTGTATCTATGCCTGAAAAAGTATAAAGCCAGTATGCAACAGTACATGGTGATGTTATGTTCCGCATGAGATCTATGCAAGTCTTCTGACTTACCCTGATTTAAGCCTAAAACCTTTGGCTGAAGTATGCAAATGAACTACATATGGCAAAATCTTTTAATCTATTGGAAGTCCATAACCAGTAAGGAGGTTTGTGGCCTATTTTCCGATGTGCAGTGCAGGGCATTGGACAAATTTGTTGTTTCTCTTTTAGCCCTCACCAGCAATTTGTTTCAGTTGTAAACTCTTGCTGTTGGGTTTGTTCCCTTCCCTCTGTGTTGGTGCAGTGTGTCAAAATGAAGTCCTAGTATTGACTGGAACTTTGGATACTGTTGTCAAAGTAGAAATTATTATTAATAATCATTTGCAGGCACCTAACTTGAAAGCAGGTGTAAGGAGAGATGTAGAGATGAGCTGGTGATCCTGAAGGAATCATATGCTTGCTTTATACTCATTAGGGCTATAAAATTACTTGGATGGATAAAGAAATGTGATGAAAGTTGTTGGAATGACCTGATTTTTTTCCGTTTTCATAAGCTTTTGATTCTACATTGTGTGTGTGCACATGTCCATGTGTGTGTGTATAGAATTATTAATGCAGTTATTTTGAAGTCTTTCTCAGGACCCATTGTCCTTGATAAAGCACTTCTTCTCCTTTCAAAGGGATTCTGACCAGTTGCCTACGACTATACATGAGCACACATATTCTGATCAAAGGCTGTGTGTGGAACAGAAAAGTTAACAAGTTTGGGTTTTTTGGGGTTTTTTTTTGCAACTGTGATACTATGAGCACTTTATTTTCCTCTTTTTATTGGTATCACATTTGCCACTACTGGGTAGTATTAGGAAGAACAATTCTGACTTGCACTTCCTTATCAAATTTTACTGGCTCCCTCACTAAGCGTTCTAAAAGACAATTGGAAAGGAAAAAAAAATTCACACCTTTCACACAGAAGCATAAAATCAAATAATAATTCAGAGTTGTCCTTCAAACATCTGATCTAAGCCAGAGCACTGCTCAAAAACAGGGTGTGCTTCAAAGCTAGACCTGGTATTCTTCAAAATGACCTGTTAATCCTTTCCTAAACCTCCAGCCTCTGCTTTTCCCCTTATAGTCCTTCTTCTCGAATGTTACTGCACTTGAAGTCCTTATAAAGAAACTATCTTCAAATGGTTGGTGAGTGGAGAAAGGCAGAAGTGGACTCTTGATCCCTGATGGGTTAACCCAGTAATGACCCTCATCATCATCACTGAGCAGCTTATCACGTTTTCCCAAGGACTCTCTGAGGGAGACTTTCCCAGTCTATCACTTGAAGTCCTTCACATTGGCTGAATGTCCATGCTTGAGATGAGGCACCGAAGTGCTCCAAGCAAAGACCATAAGGCTAGTGTATAATCCTGCTGATGAGGATCATTGCCAGGGCCCTTGCAGCCTTCCTCGCTGAGCATAGTGTCTGCAGCTCTGCCCAAGGGAATGAAAAGTGCAGTGGGTAAGAGAGATGAGGAACAATGAACAAAGGTCCTGGCTGCTTCCCTTGAGCCCCTCCTGCCCCTTAGACCAGGCAGCCAAGCTTCCAAGTAGTGGGCACCAAACTGCTCTTGACTCGGCCAGACCTCAAAAGCAGAAGGGATGATCACTTTCGCCAGCTGGATCACTGTCTGTCACGGGAAACACAGAATCTGCATTATCACGGCAGTCCCTGAATCTGACCTCAGGCCCCTCTCCATATCATCGAGGCCAAGGGGCTCTTCTTTCTTCAAACTCTGTGGTTTTGTCCCTTTGGTTTTTTGTGCCCATCTATCCTTGCTCAGTATTTTTTGAAAATCAATTTTCTTTCATTGCTCCCACCCTAATTACCTGGAGCTTTTCTCTTTTCTTCTTCAAGCACAAATCCAGGAGCCTTAAGTGTTATGGAACAGGTCCCCTGTGGTTGAGTACAGACCCTCCCAACCTGAAAAATGAATGTTCATCCATTATGGGGGAAAAAAAAAAAAACAGGGAACAGCTCTGTTTATGGGACTGGTCCACACCCTCATCTTTAAGTGCCCAGCTCACCAGTCTTCACTACTGTAACTGACCCATGAATGGTAAATAGCCTCTGCCGTCATGCTCAAGCCCTGCTCAGTTCAGAGTAATATCTGCATCAGATCAAGGTTTGACTCTCTGGCACCTCTTAAGCCACTTGGTCTGCTCAGTTAGTTCATTTAGTTTTTCAGTTTTCCATTTGATCCTGCTTCAGATAACCACACATTATTGACTCAGACAGGAATACAGTTTGTCTTTGGAAAGTTTTTTATATTTTATAGGAAAAAAACACTTTTAATCTGAAAAGCTAAATAGCAAAAAAAGTTTAAATGGCAGAAAACAGTGAAAGGAAATATCCAAATGTTAAATACTCTTGAAAAACCACATTGGGAAAAAGCAACTGCCCTGTTTTTCTGACAGTGCTAATTTTTTTGCCATTCTTCCAGGATGCTCTGTGGTTGGTTTAAACTGAAGGGTTTAAGAGTTTGTCTTATTGCTTTTTCTCTTCCTCTTTCATCTTCATCTCTATTACATCTTAATTCTTTCTTAGCAAGCCATTTCGGAAGTCTTTGGGGGGAAGCGGAGCAGGATTAGTAGGTGATTTTTTCTTGAAGTCATGACATCACTTATTTGTAATGGGGCAGGAGTGCTGAAAGCAGAGCTGCCTCTCCCTCTCTCAGCAGTGGGAAGTCACTTATCTAATCTGGTTATACACCCCTACCAGCTCTCAGAGCAGCCTCTCCCCCTTGGCTGTCATCCGAGGAATGCAAGACATATGTGATCATGCTGTATCTCTCCATCTATCCCCCACACCCAACACTGTGGAAGGCATTGGCAGATTTCAGCCAAATTGGAGAAACAGGCAGAGTTTCAAGATATTGAGTTACTACAAGAGGTGAATTCAGTTCAGATACTGGGTAATCCACAGGGAAGAGACTATTAAATGCCATCCTGCTGCTCAGGGAGCTGCTTCTGAAAATCTCAGTTTGTATGAAAATAGATTTTGTGGACCCTCAAAGAAGGTTTTATGGTTCAGTAACACAGAAATTAATTACATGACCTTACCACCTCAAGGTCCTTGCTGTTCAACAATGTCCATTACCAATAGGGAAAAGCAGTGGATAAGAAATGCTGTGGGCTCTGCCTGATGCCTGTGAATAAGGGAGAGAGTTGTAAGAGATAAGGGTGGGTACACATTTTCCAGCCTCTGCTGTTTCCTGTCACCCCTTAAAATGAACATGAAGCCTGACTTTGTTTCTACCTTTGTTTCTCCTATTCTTCAGTGTGACACCCAAATCATATTTATTAAGAAGCTTTAGAGGCTGCAGGATTTATTATTACCTGCCATAGACTGAAACCCAGGCATGCACAGCATAGCCTTCTTCATGTTGACAGCAGGGGGAGAGATGCAGGGTTGACTGAGGGCTGGAGAGGTAAGAAGAAAGTGCAAGTGAATCAGGCCCCCTTTTTCTTTGAAGACAGTTTGGATTGCATTTTGATTATTTGGATTATTTTTCAGTACAAGTCCTTCCATAGCAATGATAGTTATCCATAAAATCATGGAATGGTTTGGGTTAGAGGGGACCTTAAATCTCATCCAGTTCCACCCTCCCTGCCCTGGGCAAGGACACCTTCCCCTAGAGCAGGTTGCTCCAAGCCTCATCCAACCTGGCCTTGAACACTGACGGGGATGGGTCAGCCACAGCTTCTCTGGGCAACCTGTGCTAGTGCCTCACCGTCCTCACAGCCAAGAACTTCTTCCCAATGTCTAATCTAAAACTCCCCTCAGCCAGTTTAAAGCATTCCCCCTTGTCCTGTCACTGCATGGCCTTGTAAAAAAACCCTGTCCATATTCCCAGGACCCCTTATGCGCTGGAAGCTGCTCTAAGGTCTTCCCAAAGCCTTCTCTTCTCCAGGCTGAACTACCCCAGCTCTCAACCTGTTCTCATAGGAGTGGTGCTCCATCCCTCTTATCATTTTCGTAGCTCTCCTCTGGACTCATTCCAACAGGTCCATGTCCTTCTTGTGTTGTGAGCCCCAGAGCTGAACCCTGTACTCCAGGTGGGGTCTCATGAAAGCATAGTAGAGGTGGAGAATCATCTCACTTGACCTGCTGGTCACACTCTTTCAGACTGAATGAAACACAGATCAAAAAGTGAAAATCTGTTTGACCTATTCCCATTAAAATCCTGATGGTTTAAGCTTTACTCAGTGTGGGTAAACCCCTAAGCTTTAAGAAGCAGCTGAGTCTAAAAATACTATCGCTGTTTTACGCTAAAAATAAGGTTCTTAGATTTTGATCCATATTGTTGCTTCTACTTGTCTTATGATTTCTAGCCTTGAGAACTGCTGTATATATATATTCAGTTCTTTTCTGTAGAAATACAAATGTTACAAAAATTCCTTTACATATGAGAAGTGTAAGTTTGATTAAATGGCTCTAAAGTTGAGTTTAAAGAAGAATCTTGAAGTGCCAGAGGAGCTGACCACACGCATTTACTCTTTCCCAAAATGTATTTTACTTTTCTCAGTCCTTCACTGGCTAGAAGAGCACCAGGAAATACAGTATCTTCAGGAAGGGGAGGAAATAGACAATAGGCCTTATGCTCTGTCAAATGTCTTTCATCACCAGAGGCAACAACTGGTAGTAACTCAGCAGCTTTCTGTACCCAATCTGCCCTATCCCAGAGAAAATTAAGTTTTGCATTCTCTAAGGGTTTCATATGACTCCGGGGTTTCCCATGTGGATCATAATATACCCAAGGTGAGGGACTCCTTGGGCGTTAGGTGTGCTGCATGTATAATATGAGTGCCACATGGCTGTGTATCCCTAGCCCATCCAGGTACAGAAGAGGACAAGAGAGCTGAGGCTGAGACCTGGACAACCCAGACCCATTGGATAGACTGTGGCATTGGCGGCGGTGGCCAGATGAGTGGACACTCACCATCTGTGTGGGAGAAAGATGCCCACAAAGCAGTATGTGCAGAGCAGTGTCACTGGGATGACCATGGAGACCTGATTTATGAGAGGCGGCTGAAAGAGTTGGGTTTGTTTATCTTGCCAAAAAAAAAGGACACATGGCTGCCTTTAATAAGCACTGTTTTAAGAAAGGGTTTTGTGGTAGGTTGCCTGCAGTAGCATGACCCTATTGCTCTGGTGGGCTTTTCCAGTTCTGTGCAGTGTTGACCAACGAGAACCTAGGAGGGAGAGAGGAGGGCACAGACCTAGCAGGCAAAGCAAACAGCACTTCTTAGACAGGGCCTGACACCTTTGGGATACTTTTCCTTCAGATATTTCCCAAAGACATTTTAATATATGAAGAGACATCTTTCCTGGCATTGACTTATTGATGGTGACGGGGGGTGGAAAAAGTGAAGGGGGAGTGATGAGGCCAAAAGGTTCATCTAAACTTTTCTTCCTGTTGTTTGCCCACCCGTCTCCTTCCCACCATTTCCTGCTGTGATGAGGTGGGTCCGTCTGTCCGCCTGATACACATTCTTCTTGCACAGCTCATCCACTTGTTCCCGCTGCCTGGTTTATTTTCACGGAGTGATTATTCAGTGAACTCCTATGAACATTCTTCTGGAAAAGTTTTGTGGTATAGATTATGACTCCATTGGCAGCATTGTCAGGAAAAGAGTTGTACTTGGCACTCACAGAAGATAATTGTAATACAAATCATGAATTCCAGCTCCATTGTACTTCCTGTCCTAAAGAGGTATTTTCATGTGCGGCACAAAGTAGTCCTTTCAAAAGGTAGTATATGATAGACCTGTGTGTGATGAGAGGTAGAATTAACTGCTCATCAAATAACTGCATATTTTTTATTCATTATATGTTTTGGTTTGGGGGTTGGTTTGTTTTTTTTCAAGTGAAAGCCAAAAAGCAGCTCAAGAACAGCAAGAGCGGTTCTCATAGCTTTGCCACACACGAGCATGCAAAAACTATGTGTAAAGAGACCTTGAGAAGCAGCAAGAATGACTCAAAAAATAATTTCTTTCATACATAATATCTTCTTCTTTTATTATTGTTTTTCCTTCCACTGGTTTTTGGAGGTTTGCAGAGTTCATGGTTTTGAACTATTTTTTCCTGGGATCAAAAATTTAGAAATGTACTTTTGCTAAAGCTCCAATTTTTGGGTAGTCACACCGCTTCTCAAAAAATAATTCAATACACAGTTCCAAATGCCATCAGAGCTGATGCACCAAAAGACACTCACACAGGTCAAGGCTTATGGACCTTCAGCATCAGCACTGTCTGCAGCCTTAGAGTATGCATCCTAGCTTCAGAATTTATGAAGAGCAGTTGTGGAAACTCTCCTTAGGGCCACACAGCAGCATTCCCTTCCCAGCTGGACCTTCTCCATGCTTTTCGCCCAGAGAGCAATTCCAGCACTGTGGGTGGGTGGGGAGCAAGGTGTCTCCCAAGGAGATGGTGTCTCAGGAAAGAGGCATAGGGAATGAGGGTGTGTAATCTCTAATTCTGCATGCACACCAAGCCCGCACAGCCCCAGCCCTCTCCCTGTTCACATCCATTTGATCTGTTCTGACCCTTCTGTCTGTGCAGGATTTAGGGATTGCTTACTTCCCTCCTGAGATGCTTGTGATGGTTGTAGTGAAACACTGTGTTCCAGGAATGCAGCCTGGTGTCTGCCAAAGTCTTTCTTTCCTTATACATATTGGAAGATCCACCAAAAAGTAAAGCATAAAATCCACTGAGGAATGTAAATGATTTGAGTAGACAGTAGTAATTCCTCATTCCAAGTGCTTAAGCCATGACACGGACCAGCCTGTTATCCTGACTGCATTTTGTGTCACAGGCCAGGGGGATCAAAACAGATATGTAGTGACAGTTTGTGAGGAGTTTCAGGAGCAAGACTGGGAGAGTAGAGAGGCTTGGTCAGAGCACAGTCTGTGGGTAGGGAAAAGCCAAAGGATACATGGAGGCTGGGGAGCTCCAGACATGCAGAAGACCTTTTGCCCTGCAAGCTTTGTGGCTCTAGTGCCCCAGGTCAACCCCACTTCTTCCATGTCCATGCAGGTGAGAAGGGCCAGTCTGAGTAGCTACCAGATGGGATTGTGATGTGGGTACTCTACATTGCCCAAAAACCCAGTGTATGTGCTATAGCATACAGCATGTTGCACTGAGGAAAGCGTGAAGGTTCCCTGGTGATGCTAAAGCCCGCTCTTATTTTTTTGTGTGTGTGCAGTATATATGCAAATGCATATATAAATGTAAATATTCACACAGAAGTCTAATACTACCTTGCACCTCCCTTCTAAGCAATAACCAGCCAGAGCAGCATTTAGTTTATGTACAGAGCAGGGTTTGAAAGTCCAGTACCTCAAAAAGACCCAATGTGGTCATCACTGCATGGACAAGCCTGCTTGCTTTAAAAAAAATATAAATCAGCCACCATGACCCCAAAACATAAATCTGGAAACCTGTCTTGTATCCCTGTTTCTGCATTCCTGTGCCACTATGAAGATGAACTGACCCTCAGCATCTGCTCAAGCAGCAAAATGGAATGCTTTCCTGGGCTTCCCCTTTGACATGCAGGGAGAAGTTTATTAAGGACGTCTGCCAGATTCCAAACTTATCACAAGACAGTTAAGGCTGGGAGGCACATCTGGATATCTCATAGTCCAGTATCTTGCTCTGAGCAAGGACACATAAAGCAGGCTTCCCAAGACCATGGTCAATAAAAGTTTCATGGTCTCCAGGGATGCAGACTCCACAGCCTCTCTGGGCAGCCTGTTCCAGTGTTTGACAATCATTGCAATAGCACGGGAGTTTTCTTGGTTTTACATGGAATGTAGTGTTTTTCATTGTGTGCCCATTTCCCCTCGTCTTTTCCCTGGGCACCACTGGAAAGAGTATAGCGCCATCTTCTTTACTACCTCCCATTAAGATTTTATAGACATTAAAAAGTCTCCCCCTTTTATGCACCAATCATCAATGGCAGATTCACAAGCAGGAAACAGAAGGCAAGTCGGTAGCTTAGACAAAGCAGTGCAAGGATTGCTGTGGATTTCAGACAGAATCTGAGTTAAAAAACAGTCACTCTGCTGCACAAATGACAAATTCACACTGGAACATATGGACAGCAGTATTTTATGTAAGGTGAGTGGCCTTACTTCTTACTCAACAATGTCCAGGTCTCTGCTGAAGGATCAGGGGAGTTTGGGCTGTTACAACTCAAGGAAGTTGCAGGCCTGTCAGAGAGGATCCCAGTGACAACAACAACATTAATCAATATGCTGAAAAACATCACCTACATGAAAATGCTCTTGGAATGAGGTTGGTTTTGTCTGGGGGAAAAAAAAAAAAAGGGAAGATGGAAGGGTTATCTTTCAGGTTCTGCAAGAGAAAATAATGGACAAAAAACCCACACAGTCTCAAAATGTAAGGGGAGAGATTTAGGCTGGATTTTGGGAAAACTATCCAGGGCTGTTAAGGCATAGATTGCCTAAGGAGGTTCCTCACCTATGAAAAATGCAAGAAGACTATGTAGTACCTGCACACAATGGCAGAGGTAGACCTGATCCTGACTTATCAGCAAACAGAAAGAGAAACTCTAAAATAACCCACCAAAAAGTTCTCCAGCACCTAGATAGCACTGGTGGGAGAAAATGAAAAATAGCTTAAGCTTTAGTTCAGACGATCTGGAGAGATTTCTGAGTCTGAATACCTGAAATAGGCATTAACAGAACTATCCTCAGAATATCTGTGGGCATCCTCCAGGTCTGGGCCTCACAGAAGTATGAAATACTTCTACTCCCACAGTCTGTATTACATTATTATTCAAGACAGATTGTGTCACGTTTGTCACACATGGTTCAGTCTTGCCCTGAATGTTTTTGCAGCCACTGGCACTGTTGCAATTCAAGTATAAAACACCATCAGGCCAATGTAATGCTGCCTTCTATTTGATGAGTCCTAATACAAATGACTCTGCAAGACCACGGGGAGCTGGGCTCTCCTGTCTTATGCATAGTTACCTGTCACTCTATCTGCACGGACGGCTTTCAAAGACCTCTTTGTCTGCAAGGTAAACTCAGGCTGGAGATGATCTCAGACTTGAAATCCCGGCCAAGGGAAGTCATCAGGCTACAAAACCCACAAAGTTAAAAATACAGGGAGCACTGGAAAATCAACAGGAAACAATTTCTGCTGACTGAAGTTTTCAGCTGCCTTCTAAAAGCCAGCTAGCAGTGGCCTGTTGGGTGGGACAAAGCAGCTACATGAAAGCAGCAGCGGCCCTTAACTTAGTACATTAAAGCATGAGAGGATGTCATGAAAAGATTAGGATTGTCCCTCAGCGGTGATGGTGTATGTGGATGTTTTGGAGCAAGGTAGTTGAGTCCTTTCTCTTCTCCCTCCTTGTCAGGGTCCCTTTGACAATGGTTGCCAAAGGGGATTTCTCCTTTTCTCTATGCTCTAGACATTAGCAGGCCTGAAATTGGTCCTGGCAGTTTGGTATGAAGTTCTTACCATCTCGGGGAATTCCCAGGCCTGTTGGACATTAGGTGTCTGAACACATTTTTGTTTGGTCTGACTCAGGGCAACGCCTGTCAGACAAACTTACTTAGATTGTAAGTACCAGCCATCAAATGAAGTTTGAACATTTCCACCCCAAGCAACGCAAAGTGCTAAGCTTTTTAGTACAAAATCACCGTGGAAAAAAGTTACAGAATGAAAGCATAAAAACACGACAACACAGACCTAAAACGTCTCTTCTTGCTTTGCTGTTGACATCAAATGATTGCACCCCTCAGCTGCCGAAGCTGAGGATCCAGCTCAGTAAGTGTCTGCCTTCAGAGAGGGACATGTCTGAGGCACCTGAGGCATATGCAGATACAGAGGTGGGAAAACTATCCTTTCATCTTCCCGTCCATAGAGCCTCTTGAGCAGACATGTATGTAAGCTGTCAAGCTTGCCTTGACCCACTAGGGAGCTCACTGATGGTACACAGAGCATCTGCTCTTGGCTGAAATTCATCAAGTGGTACTACCCCCTCCCTACTTCTATTGAGATTTTTTAAATATATAAAATGCAGGAGCCCTTTAGAGGTGCATATTTTCTTATCTCTTGTCCAATATGATCACTGAGGAAGCATGGCTGTGGCCAAGACAACACTGGGCAATCTTATAAGAAAAGTCCAGCCAGTCACCTGAACTTCTATCATTCTCTCTGTTTGTGTATGTGTGTGTGTGTGTGTGTGCTTGAAGCAGGACTTATTTCCTGGCAACAGGAATTTTCCCCCTCCTTTCATTGTAATTGGGAGTTACAGTGATGTAAGATCATGTAAGGGTGTTGCTTTGAAAAGTTTACACAGGGCCGCAGACATGAAATCTCATTACATCATCGGATTACCAGTCCACGGTCATTGCTTTAAAATTAGGTGGATTTAAAAGAAAAGGAAATTTGGAAGTGATTTTTTCATTTGTCGTCTGGTCTCTGAGCATTTACAGGTGCAGTGGTTCCCCATTGGCAAGTTTTTTCCATGAGGACAAAACACACTTTTTTCAGTTTGGGGGGAGTGTCTGTATAAAAGTTGTTCTTGGCACTATCTTTTGGTTCCAACTAGTAGAAGTATCAAAAGAACATTAAATAGTACAAGGATCTCAATAAAATTACAAGCATTAGCAACACCATCTGTGTGCTCTGATATGACATAGGCAATGGTTAGAAGAGGTTAGAATGTTAGAACGGTTAGAAGAGTTAGAATGGTTACTGCTGCCTAGCCTCTACCATACTAATTCTGGAAGAAACACACAACTGGAAAGGGGAAAAAAGCTGTTCAAATGGAGACAACTAAATTTTCTGTCTCAGAAAAAGAAAACGTGATGAGTTGTATTTGTATCTATATTTGTATTTGTATACAGAGGCACTGATTTATTATAGGATTCTGAATCTATACAGGTATGTTTGCATCAAGCTGGAAAGGGATGACTTGCATGGCACAATAAGAGACTATTCTAGTTTAAGGTCTACTCCTTTGCTCATAAAGAACAGAATCAGGATTTAGAGACCAAGATGAGCACTGAGCAGCTAATCCTGCCATTCTCCTCCTACAGAGAGTGAACTGAGATCAGTGAGTCTTGCTGGCACTCCTTCTGAGGGACAGCAGAGCCAGAGTCCATGCAGGAGGATTATCACACCTCTTGCCCAAGTTAATTGCTCTGATTTGTGTCTTAACCTTCACTGACACTTACTGCAGTCATAATCGCCCCCACTAACATTGCCTTTTGCTCCCCATAGCTTAAATATTCCTGGCCAACATTTCCAGCCTTGTAAATCCCACCTCTTCGAAAATATAAAATGTTTGAATAATTGGGCGGTACTGTTACTAGTCTTCCCAGCTTTGCTAACCCTCTGATAGTTAAAATCTTAATAAGTAAACCAGATCAGGTGGGTTTCTCTGCTTATCACCTTCCTGCAGCTTAATGAGGCTTTTCAGCTATTTGGGTTTAAATGTTTTGCATTAGATTTATAGCTGGCCTGTAGCACAACAGACAACTCAGACATAATTCTAAAATTGATGTTTCCAAGTGTAAACTTGGAATTTGAATTCAAATGACCTTACTTCTTTATTATCATTATTATTATTATTATTCTTTCCTGTATGTGTTTTTCAGCTTGGTCATTCTTAATTCTTGCAGTACTTATTACTGCAATAAGCCTAATTCTTTATACTTGTACACCCCATGAGTGGGAGCCAGAAATACTTCTGCAGTCTCTCCAGGGCAAATCAGCTGTAATTGGATCTCCCATTGCCTCACAGGAGAAAAAAGAAAAATAAGGAAAGGCACATTCCAGCCAAAGACAATTCTATGTCTGTGTCTGTGTGTTTGTGCCCTTGAGTAACACTGTCGTTTTGCTCTGCTCTAGGCTGAGTTCTCCGAGCTGAACCTGGCTGCTTATGTCACGGGCGGCTGCATGGTGGACATGCAGGTCATGAGGAACGGTACCAAGGTGGTAAGGTGAGGAACACCAGCTTGCCTTGAAAATCAGGCTTGCTGGAGCAATGTTGGGGTGAGCAGGATCACTTCAGGATCTGATTGATATCTGAACTAGGGCAGCATACTCCTGAGGACTTCAAGGTTTCCTGGAAGCAATGGAAAGACTGACCTGACTGGTGGTTTTGTATCAGGTCTCAGATGCATATTATGCCGTACAGTCATTGTTTCCAGTCTAGACCCTTCATGCAACTACAAATGCCTCCTTTTCAGGTTCTTTTTAGCCTTGGGCCTCCCAGTAAAAGGGACAATGACTCTTCCTTTCCCTTGATTTTTCTCTCCTTCTGTGTCAACTAACCTTTGTTGTAAACAGTGGCTTGCATTCATTAACCCACCTATGTTAGTAATGTTAGTCTTAATCCCGGTGACTTAACCTTGCAGTATCCACAAAGCCTTTCCAGTATCCTGATCTTTGCAGCCTGATTTGCTCCTGAAATACCATCTTTTTTTGTCAGAGACTCCCAATGCCCCAGACTTGCACTGTGATATATCTCAGAGGTTATACCATATGTCTGATGGGGATTTCTGTCCCTACTAGCATTACTTCATGACTGAAGTCATTGCAAACAGTCTCTTTTCCTGAGCAATGCTTCTCCAGTTATGCAACTTATTCACTTTCCAAAAGCATTGCTTGCCTTCATTCTGATGCCAGAGTGCCTGCAATTTGGAGTTAAAGTTAGATGCATTATTACTGGTGCTATGTAAAGAACAGTACGAGCTGTCACATCTGTGTATGATGGTAAAATGCCTCTGTTTACATAGCCCTGATATTACCTCTCACCCTTTTATTCCCAAGCCTACATCTTAATGAGTTTCTGTCATTACAACTTTTAACTCTACATTTCATCCTTGATAAAAACAGTATTTCTCTGCTCATGTTGAAACTTCATTGCTATTCTCAGTCCATTTTTCTAGCCTCTCTACTTCTTTTGTACAAACCTTTTGTGCTTTTTGGTGAATACAGTGTCTCCAAGTTTAATATTGTTCGCACATTTAGTCAATGCTTTTGTCTGTTAGCTTCTAGTTCAGAAGTAAAGCTATAGACACATAATATAGCATGCAGGGATATTTTTGAAAGAGATTATTAGAACAGCTGAAAAACAGTGATTTTGAGTGTGCTGGCCCCAGTTTAATTTCTCAAGATGTCATTTCCAGTCCAAACAGTGCAAAGCAACACTTGTCACTGTCAATTAGCTATGACTGTGGTCCATCAATTTATTTCAGGTCTTGACAGCTCTTAATCTCCATTCATTCCTAAGTGCAATTTCACAAGCCTCTGCTAAAATTTTTTAAGGTTGAGTCTGTTACATCCATTTGCTTTTTCTCATCCCACAAATGTCTGTTTCCCAGTGAAACAAAGCATATGTCCCATGAACCAGCCTCTGGCGCATCCATCAGACAGTGCGCCATGCTAATGTGCTCTTGCGTTCGCCTGCTCATGATGCTGGAAGGTTTCCGAAAACCATTTCCTAGGTTGATCACATCTTCATTTTCCTTCCCTTGCCTCCCAAAGCCATTCATACATCTGGCAGAAAGATCTCGAGCTATTAAACTGAAACTGAAGACAAAATTTATTTCACAAGAGTGTCTGGGACATGGTGTTCATGTTTCTGCTCACAGTAAATACACAGGTATCACAGCTAGCCTTTTTGCGTGGGTATTTATGTATGAAAATGTATGTCTTTACGAATGGCATTAGTTCAGGTGTTTTGGGTTTGTGTATGCATGCTTAAGGACAGATGCATTTGTGTGGTGGGAAATGGATTTGGTAAATACGTGCTTGTCTCGATACCCAATTTATATGGCATGTGTTGTCCATGATTTATTAAAAGTCTTTACAAGCACTAGCCATTTGGTTACAGCCTGCGCCACTGTGCCCCCGTCCTGCCCAGCTCAGAGGGGTCAGGAGCTCAAGCCAAACAACTTCCCGAGCCTCTCCTAGAACCTACAGAAATAAAAACTCTTCTTCACTTTCAAAGGTGAATTACTGAGCTGTGTGAAGGCCCTTCACCCTTCCTCATGAGTGCAGCTTGTTTCTCATTCCAAGCTCCTCATCCCCACAGCTTTGTTCTGCCTGACCACAGACACCCCCAGGATGCCCAGCCACAGACAGACGTCACACAGGACACCTTCAACTGACTTGTGTGCACCAGCCCTGCTGCTGATGACATCTTTCTCCATCACTTATTAGGCCCCTGGTAATTATTGAGCAAAACACTCAGTCACAAGTAGAATGTTTCTAGACAGTGAGATATAATACTCATTCTGATTTTTGAATACTCAAAGCCCTTGGAAATCTCACTGAGAAGTTACAGGAAGGAAATATGACAACATCTTGCTTATAGGCACATCTGGGATTCCCCTCTGCAGGAATCATGACTTCTTCATACTTCTCTTCAAAGCGAAGGCAACAGAACATGACTCTTGGTGTCGTCCAAAGACAGTGAATGTACTGCAGACCAGTAAATCTTAAGTCAATAAAATAATGAATGTTTATAACAAGATCAAAACCGATAACAATAACAAAGAAACCACAGGGCTATTCTCTCCAGTTTGAAATTATGCTAACTGATAAACTGTCTAACAAACTATTTGCCTATTAAATTCTGTCATTTTGCAGCAGGTCTTTTAGTTCTTTCTTCAAACTGGGGGCATACTCTTGCACATTTAAGACAAAGCCTTTTCTTTGCTGATCCCTTGATACCTTCTGACACCTTGGAGCTAAGGCATTCTTTCAGTCCCTGTACCAACTGACTTGAACATCACCAGGAAAGAGTTGCGGTTCTTTTACCTGGGAGATAAACCTCCCAGTAAGAAAGTATAATGGTTCTTGAAGCCCTAGGCTTGCCTCAGGCAAATTCAGGAAAAAAATACATTAAAATGAGCCTTAGAAGCATTACTGTCAATTAGAGAGACTTAAAGAGAACAAGGGACTGGAAGTATACAGATCTCCATGACTATTAGACTGTGTATGTTGAAACAAGTATCTTCAAGCAAGCTAACAAACAACTGACGCCAGGCATTACTTTGCTTGCCTGGATTTAAACGGGTGCATCTCCCAAATTGAATTTTGCAGTAATGCGATTCTGGGTCTCCACCTCCTCTTTTTTAACTACTAAGATCTGCACATCTGCAGGATGGGGCAAGGGATTTGGAAATCTCAGTGAAATGTGCTACTGGAGAGAAAGACCATCATCTGACAAATCTGAAACTAGCTGCATGTGCTTTTTCAGTTCCAGTCTGATCATGGTATGATGGATCCATCAGCCCATTCAGTACATCTTCTTCAGAGATAGAAGAAAAAAGAACTGGCCATGGAATAACTTACACAATCCCTAGCAGGCACTTTCCTATTTCAGTGGCCTGTAACACATGCCCTGACTGAGGACAGTGCAGGGGTATGATCAGGGGTCCAGGAGCAGCACTGGGATCAGCCAGGGCTAGCAGGGGCAGAACCTCCAAAATGTTGATTCTTGTTACCTCAACACTCCTTTGGGTAAAATTGGCGCCAGTGTTTCCCATTGAAAAGTTAAATGTGGGAAGCAGGAAGTGGTACTTATTCATCTCAAAGGATTCCTCACCAGCTTAAACACAGCGACCCCTTCACAACAGAGAAATGGAGAAATTTCTGGGTGCGATGGCTGGACTACTAAGCAGTGTGAAAAAACAAGCATGGGCTGATGCCTGCTTTTAAAGCACTTGGGTGGATTCTTCATCCTCCTTCCAGTGCTTGTACAGCTTCCTTTTGCACAGGTCTACGCGCACACACTCAGACAGAATGAACTGCCTAGAGTCTAATTTACCATAGAAAGCTTTTGGGCTGTGTCACCTCTAGTGGGATTAGATGTGAGGAACAGGATTTTCATTTTCACTTGTCTTCATATCTCTGTAGGGCCCTTCCTACCGGTGTTTCCACAGTGCAAAGAGGCTGTCAGTGCTGGCACGGCACCCACTCTGAGGTGCATTTATGCTTTCAGGATATTATTAAAGTGTCTTAGTATGAATGAGAATTTAGGTTGTCTCTGCTTCTGACAACAACACTTAGACTCCCAAACTATGATCTCAGCCTCTGTGTTAGATTAAATGCAGTTCTGTGTTTGCCTTTTGGGCTTTACAAGCCTTCAGCTATTAATTCCAGTAGATATGGGAATAAGAAAGGGATACGTTGAAAATCTGGACAGCTTTTTTACATGGGGAATACTAATGTCTTTGGGAGCATTTCAGATTTTTAAGGATACGAATTAATCATGCACCAGACTGCTCTCATCTCCTGAATCCCTGTGGAGCTGGCTCTTTTGCCATTGGGGCTGATCATCTAGGTGAGAAAGCACATTTTTGTGTGTCTGCATGGGACCCACCACAGTGGTGTTCATACCACTTTGAGTGTGCTTATGCAGACTCAACTGTAATACCACAGTACAGACAATACCTGATAGACCATGAGGTGCCCAGGGTCTGAAATGGGGAGGACCCTGCATGGTGCAATGGCTCTGACAGGAGCTGAGCATTGAGGACAAAGCCTTGCTGTGGGGAAGGATCTCTTCCATAAAGTGGTGTCTAGTCCTATGGGCCTTGTCTGAATTTGGCCTGTCTGTATAAGAAGGTACATGTGTCACCCAGCTCCCCCGGAAGGTATGCCTTTCTCACTCACAGCTGTGGTGGAGTTAGTGAATGCTCTAATTCCTCTATAAAGCCCATTCATTCCTTTAATTAACACTGACTTTCCCGTTGGTTCCAGCTGATGGAGTGCTTCCACTATGCTCCGTACTCTGATAACCGGACAGCAGCCTGTTGAATCACCATCCCGAATAGACTAGGACCTGAGAGTGCTTTTTTTCCCAGAGCATATTTTTGCACTGCAAGCTGCAGTGCAATCACATGAGGAAGCAAAACTTTCTACATGGGAGCAACAGGAAAGAAACTGGCCAGCCCAGTAGCAGCTGTTTTCCTGCTATGCAGAGCTTGCAGACCCCATGAGATGTGTACTCTGGCTAAAAAAAATCTGCCTGATCCAGGATGCAAGACTCTTTTAAGTCCAGTGAGGACACTGTTCTTTGCCCACTGCCCCTTTTCCCTCCACAGTAGGTTCACCCACCCCACAGGGCCATCAACAAGCTGCTCCCTGAAAGAGGCACATGGGTTTTCTCACCACACGGTAGCTGCACATTGCTAGGAGATGGATGTTTTCTTGTCTCTCGAGGGCTATTAATTCACAAGAATTGGTGGTTTCTTGCAGATCATATGCAGGCAGAATAGCCAGGGAGGTCATGGGAGTAACTACTGTCCCTGAACAGTGGTGTAGGACATATTGGTAAGAAGTAGGCTACTTTCTAGCTTCTCATCTTCCAGGAGGCTTGTGTCAAAGAGGAACCTTAGGCTCTGTATAGTCCCTATCTCTTATTTTAACTCTTGATCTAATTGGTCTAATTTCTTAGAATATCTTTTTTTTTTTTTTTTTTTTTTGTTGCTTCCAACCTAAAATTCTGAAAATTTCCACAAGCATGCAGATGGGAGGAAAAAAGGGAGAAACTGATTGGGAGAGTTTAGGTTTCTAGAAACCAGATGGAAAAATGTGTTGAGCGCCTGGTTCTCCCAAAATTCACAGTATGTGCCACATGGTACAGTACAATATGTGCTGTATATTTAACACTGAGCAACATTTGGGCAATATTTTTGTATTGATGGCATGACAATCTGTACATGTAGCAGAGAACTATGTGTAACAGCGAGTAAGCTTTCAAAAGTGCTCTTTAAGCAAAACACCAACATGCCAAATGACCACTTCCCTTGTTGAAATACCTTGCAGAGACAATGGGCTGGGACAGGGTGTCAAATAGAGTAGACCCAGGCAAGTTGCAATTACACATAAAGTGATATATCACCTTGAGTAAACAGTTATAAACCAAGAAGTTATTTCCACATGGGGGATGATTTACCATCACCTCTCACTAATATTCCCCCACACACACCTGCCTTTCCCAGACCTTTTTTTCATTCATTTTTTAAGCAGGAGCTAAAAAAAGAGAAGTTGGAATATGCTTATTTAGGAATTTCTTCTCAGTTGTTTCCACCTCAGCTCCTGCTGCTAAACATCTGCTTGGAGACCTGCTTCTCCCTTCGGGGTTGACAGATCCCCCATATGAATAATGTCCCCCTTCACCTCCCCAGCAGCTGGCGCCCAGCCGACGTGCAGGCAGGATGCTGACAGTTACTGGGAAAACATTTGGCTTGCAGGCAGCTGCCAGAAAGCAAAAGTCACTCTGAGCAGACCAGGGTGGGGAGCATCTCAGAGACTAAACTACTCCCTGGCCCTTTTGCATTTACAGTAATTCTTTCCAATAAGAAAAGTGCTTCCAGGGCCTAGAGCACTCATTAATTAGTTAATCCTGGGCTGAATGCAAGAATGATTAAAGACTGATGTAGATTGTTTCAGTCTTGATCAGCTTTATTTTCCTTTCCTCAATCCTGCTTTAATTTGTCTCCTTTATACCCGGGTTTTTACAAAGGCCTCTTCCAGGGAGCGGCTAACAGAGAAATGGAGAGCCAAGTCCTGCTGCACCTGCTCGTTAAGTTAGTTCTTCATTAATGATCTGATACTGAGACAGAGTGCAGCCTCCACAAGGTCGTGGGTGGCAACAAGCTGGAGGGTGGAAAGCGATAGATATGCCAGAGGGCAGAACTGCCTCAACAACTAGGGAAATGGTCCAACAGGAACCTCATGGAGTTCAATAAGGGCAATTGCAGTCTTGTGATGAAGGTGGAATAACCCCAGTGTTGCTGGGGGCAGCTGGAGAGAAAACAGCTCTACACAAAAGGACCTGGAGGGGAAGAAGCCCTGTGGCTCACTGGGAGTAGTTAGCAAGCATGTAGCTAATGCGACACTGCTCGCATCTTGAGTACTAAGTGCAGCTCTGGGCTGCCCAGTGCAGAAAAGACATTGACAGACTGGAACAAGTTGAGTGAAAGGCCACCAAACTCATTGAACTGGTCTGAAGACACCCAAGGAGAGACTGAGAAATGCCTTTGTTTGGCCTGTAAGAGGAGGCTGAGGGGCATGCATCTACAGTCATCAGGCAGCTAAGAGGAGGGTACAGAGCTGGACTCTTGCTGAAGGTGTACAGTGGAAGGAAATTTAGAAAAAACAGACATAAATTGCAGCAGGTGAAATTCTAATTAAAAAATAAAAAATATTCCACAGTGAGGGTGGTCAAATACTGGAACAAGCGCCCAGAGATGATGGGGGATCTTCATCCTTGGGAATACTCAAACTTTGGCTGGGAGAAGACACTGATCAACCTAATGTCACACTAAAGTTAGCCCTGAAATGAGCAAATGGACCAGATGATGATTTCCAGAAGTTCTGTCTGACATAAATTACTCTATGGCTTTATTCTGTGATGTTGGAAAGTATTTGGGTCACCTTCTGTAAAAGCTTAGTGTCACAAGCATTTTGAAAGCAAGCCGCTGGTGGCAGGTGTGGCTGGTACTACCTGAGCCATTATCTGGGTCCACATGCTTTTCCTTGTCAAGGTTGATCAGTTTACAAGTAACATATATGGCAGACTTAGGAGACTGCCACAGTACAGTTCAGAGAGTGTGTGACATGCAATTTTATGGCTCATTGATCATTTGCCTGTGGCTGAGAAGCAAATCAAAGCATCTTCCAGAGTGTCCTAGTTACATATAGTGGTACTGGTCCTGCTGCAACCGTGATTCCTGGTTCCTGCTGCTTTTGCAAAACTGATCTCCCTCCCCCAAACCCTATGGTTTTAACCCAGCCATTTTCTTTTACAGTGTCCAAAAATACTCTGTGCTCCTCTCCTCCAGCCTGGCCAAGAGAAGTCATTTTTTATTCTATGTTGATTCCTTCTTTCTCTAAAACCAGCTCCGTGTTACCTTATTAATATAAACAACCACATTCATTCTTTCTTTGAGTAACTTCAGCAGGGTTTACATCTTTCTGTGGAAAAATATGACAGGAGGTTTTGACTGAAATGAGATTTTTTTTCTTAGCAAATATCCCATTTTGCTGTGACATCCAAGATAACATTAAATTTACATTGTGATAGGTGAAAATGTAGATTTCGTATTGTCAGTAATATAATAGCAACATTAATAACACCTAAGCAAAGGACAAAAAGAACTTGTTCCTATTTGTTTATGCCATTTTCTATTAGCTCTCAGGCATCTGAGGCACTGCATAGTTGGAAGGATTATTGAACTTCTCAGGTAGCTGCAGCCACTTACAGCTTGGAGACGAGTCTCAGAATCTTGCCTGAAGGCTCCATCAATTGCCAGTAATGCAGAGCTTGTATCATATTGTTTATTTATACATTTTTCTTCCTATGTTGTGCCAAGCAGATAGGAAAGGCTTTGGAAGAGAACTTCATCAAAATGTGCTGATCACTGGGAAGTATCAGAAAACTGAACTAAAAAACTCCTTGAATAATGGTGGTTAGGCAGAACCCGAAGAGAAGATGTGCATCTTCAGTGTCCAGGAAAGATCTTTTTCTATTGATATACGGGATGTCTTGTAAGACTGGCACTCTCTCAGGAAGAGAGCAGGAGGGCCCATCCTTCTCTAATAGCACAGGCAAAAAGCTCTCTAAACCCATCATGGCACTAAAGTATAAAGCAGGTCTATCCTTTGGCTGCAGGTGATTATTCACAGTGGAAGGGATCATTAGAATGCATTTTGGCAACATAAGTTATTGTTGTGTGTTCTTTCTTCATGTCCATAAAGCTTACTGCTTCAGTAAGAAAAGCTGAAGGACCAGGAAGAAAGCCAGAGTTATGGATTATATGCAGCAGTGTAAAGCATTAAACCTCCCAGGAGGATTTGCTGTCATCATCTTCTCTATCCCAAAGCAAGCTGGGGACCTGCTTTCTGCAGAGAAATGTTATTGATGATCTTTTCGGAGCTGCTCCTCTTCTCATAGTTAGAGAAGTTAGACATATGGGCACCAGAATAGCTGCTACACTTCCCGAGATGTTTAATTTCCATATTTTACATCAGGAATCTCTTACACAGTTTTTTTGTCATTTCTGACTAAACTATTTCCACGACAGTTAATACTGTCATAGATTCAAGGGTGGATGGGTCCAACCTAAGAAATCATGTCCTGCAGCCAGACCTCTTCCAGGTATTTGGCATCCAGCCTTTATACTTAGGTTTATCTCTAAAGTATAGTTTTACTGCTAGGGAAGAAAAAGACTGCTAAAATGCATTAAAACAAGTTGGAAAAGGCTTGGTTAAATGCAGGTAAGCAACTTGCACCACAGAACCACAGTCCATTCTCAGGACTGGCAGCACTAGCAGCTTCCTAGCCAGATACTCCCCGCTGGCCGGGGGTGACTGACTCTGGTGATACCTATTGTCAGTGGGAGAGATAGGCTGAGGGGCTGCCACGTGCCTTTGCTAGCATCTGCAACAAGAAGACAAATGCAAGGGGAGGAAAGCAAAGGGACTTGTGGGGGGCTGCTTCACTCTAGGGGTGGCCTGTCCAGTTTTACACCGCTTGGAACACCTGAAAGGCTAATGCTGTGTATGGCAGAGGACATTGCCTGTGGCAACAGAAGCTGAAAGGAAAGCACCTTTCCATTCCAGAGGAAAAGTAAATTTCACCAGCTATTCCAATTTGAAAATGAAAATTTTCCAGTCTCCCAGATTATTATTTTTTTTAAAAAAAAAAAAGATTTTTTGTTATCTCTATGCCACTCTGGGAATCTGTTACATGCATTTCAGTGGCCTTTATTTTGCCAGGCAGTGGTAGGAGCCAAATTTTACATGAGAACAGAGCTCTTGGGGTCTGAGAAAAAGCTTCTATAAAAGGACTGTGGCCAAAGAAGGGCTCCAGCGTTCTCCTGGAAGCTTCATTCGTCTAGCTATCCTGCTAAGGAGGATTCACAACTTCAGGTAGGTGTCTGCCACACAGCTCAGGAAGGGCAGCACACTCACATGCAGAGAACAGCTTATTGGCCATGTGCTTTAATTCTGTGCTTTACATTTAGTCCCACTTATCTCATCTTCCTGTCCATTCGATGTTCAAATAGGCTCTTATGCATTGTTTCTGTGACCAAACCCATTCCCATGATCTGTCTTTAGTAGCTGTACTAAAGACCACTCATGGTCATCCAAACACTGGCTTGACAGATCTAGTGAAGAGGAAAGGTACATGCTCCTGCCATAGCTCTCGCATGCCTGCTGGACGTGGGTCCTAAGGACCTCAGCGCAGTAGGTGCTACTGAGTTTGGCTCACACAAAAGTTTTGGCAAAGGTGCTTCAAATGTGGGACTTCTGCCTAGCCTGCCTGTCTGCCAAGGTCTTCAGGTTTCTGACATGGGAGATGTTATTGGGTTGGGTTGAACTAGAAAAGAAAACAGTTATTCTACTAGCTCTTCCAAATCCAAGGCTAGCTATGTTAGCTTAAGCTTTACACTCTGAGAATGAGCAGTAGCTTGCAAAAGTAATTGCCTACCAAAAAAAGCAAGAATTCTTGTGTGAAGCAATAGAACACTTTTCTCCCCAGATCACTGGTACGCCCAGTTATTCAGTTTTCATACTGCCACTCCTACCCTGACTATTCATTTCCTTTTTACTACCTGCTATCTTTCCTAGCTCATTTTCTCACATATTGCCACAGGTCTCTGTTACAGACCTCTCACAGACTCCAGGGCTCTTCAGCTGATGTTTATTCCCAGCTAGTTCCAGGCCCTGCACTCCTCTGCCTTGCTCTCAGTATCCATGGGAACATCCTCATTGTCCCGCAACTCAAAACAGGGATTCAGTGTCCACCTTCCCTTTAGAGATTCACTCCTCATCGACTGCACGAGAGAGTGCTCTGCCTTCCTACATGATGCAGAGTTTGAGAATAGGCTTTTCTACATCAATTCTGTATTCTTGTGTCCATCTTCTAAGTTGAAAAACTTTTCCTTTGCCAGGATATATAAAGACAAGAGCTTTTTTCTCTAAGCCTTTGGCTGGCAGAAGTAAAGCCATTGAAGGCAGTTTCTCAGCGGCTGTGTGTACTCCCTGCCACCCCAGAGCTGGCCATGGTCATTTGCATTTGCTTCCTCCCCACTACAGCACCACGTCCCCACAGTGGGGTGTTTGGGGAAATGTTCAAGGGCAAATACAGCTGCTTCTTCTGGGGAGACAGGAACAATGCTCTGGACCATTACCCTGCAGCTCCTGTAAGTGCTGTTCCCTAAATCAAGCCTGGGGAAAGACTTGGGATCATTTTCTTCTTCATACACTCAGAAAGCTGAATGAAGGAGAGACATGCCTGAAGCTCCTGCCCACCGGGCAACACCACTGTTTAGTAACTCAGTGCACATACCAAGTCCTAGTCCTAGGAAGCTGATTAATCCTTCCTGAGGACCTGTGCCTGCCTCTGGGGTACTTTCTGCATGGCAAATCCAGCAGAATGGAGCCACCCAAGCTTTCCAAGATTTTCATTCACTTGCTGTTTCTCAGCAGGGGTTCACCACTTGCCTCACCCCCATTGACATCAGGGAGGTCCATAAATCAACTGCACAGTGATAGCGCAGCCCTCCCAATGTTCATTATGCATCTCACTGCTGGAGGAAGGCACCAACTTTGGTGCCAAGTACATTAGGGAACATGCCTGGGTTTAAAAATTCTCTATGGGAGGGAATCACAACATTTCCAAAGCTTGGCCTCCTGCATCACAAAAGCAGAGCATGCTCCTCACCATGTCTCTGGCGATAACAAAAGCCCAAGGCCAAAAACCAGAATGAGCAGCTTTAAAACAACAAAGCTGTCACTGGATTTTGTACACAGTGTTTGTTGCCACAATCTGTCCCAGAGTCACTGTCTTGGATTTCCCTGCCAGAACGATGGAAATATAAATAGGGGCTGTAAACCCAAAGTATTTCCAGCTCATACATCCAAAGGATAGAAATTATAGTCTCTTAGTAAGGAAAATGTTCGAGGGTAGTGAGGTAATGGGACCTGGTTACAGAGCTCATTTCTGGGAAAAACTTTAATACAGTATGGAAATTTTTCCGATGTCCTTGATGCAACCTCCATTAAAGTATAAAATAATCCCCTGTTTCAGTGGAAAAGCCCCCTCCATGCCTTTGAAAACGAACTGCTGAGCTCCATTTTGGGAACAGTTTCTTTTCCAGCTGCTGTTCCCAGAGATTCCTGAATGGCTCCAAAGACACAGCATCAGCAAGGAATGAAATCTGGCTGTTTGAAAGACAATTCATCGCCTGTTGGCTTAGCTAGAAAAGAACCTTGCTTTTCTGTGTGTTTGCTGCTGTGGAACCGTAGGAGTCCCAGCCCTAGTCTCACTAAGTAATATTCTGGAAGTCCATGTCATGAGTCACAGCACTGGATGAGGGACTCTGCTCATTTGATTAATTACATTACCGTGCCTGCCCTCTACTCGTTGTCTCACAGCCGTAAGAGCCTGGGATGTGCTGCGTATGTAGTAAACTGATTAAAGGAATAATGTGTGTCAATGTATGGATGTGTACAATGGCTTTTTGAAATCCCTTATGATCTTCCCACCCACTGGGCATTGCTTCAATACCCAGTTCAACCATCAGGAAATAAACTTGCTCCCTCATCTGCGTCGCACATTGCAATGAGCTTGCCAAATATGGCCAAGCTTTTAGAAAGAAAAGAGAATCCCCCCACCAGTGAATTTATGACCCTTGGCTCCACTTGTAGCTTGTTCCTGTGCATGCCTGAGTGACATGGAAACTGTAGCGAATCTGTTTGGCCTGTTTCTGTGCTCTCACACTTGCAGCTATGTTGGATTTTTCCCCTTTTAGATGACTAGATGTTTTTGTTTGGTTTGTTACCTCCAAAAGCAAGCAGTCCATGATGAACAGCCCTTAAGGGAGCAACATGTGTTAATGAAAAGAAAGGGGAGGATGGAAAAGGAACAAGGGGAGGCTGGAATTGTTGCTGATCATTTGAAAGCAAAACGTCATCTCCCTTGTCTCTTGCAGGTCCTTCAAGCCGGACTTTGTCCTGATTCGGCAGCATGCCTATAGCATGGCACTGGGAGAGGACTTCCGCAGCCTCATCATCGGCCTCCAGTACGGTGGCATCCACACGGTCAACTCCCTCTACTCCATCTACAACTTCTGCAGCAAGCCCTGGGTGGTAAGTGCCCAGTCACCTCTACTGCATGCCAACACTGCAAAGTTGGTATCTGGTACTGATAAAGCACCAAACTCAGCTTCCAGTCGTGGGAATTCATCTCTTTAGATTAAAACCACCATCTACATCGCTTAGGAATCCTGCTGGGAATTGTTGGTGGGTAAACTAGCAACACTGCTCCTTTGCCAGACCTGTAGCATTATTTCAAGGTGTTCTTTCCTCACCCTGAGTAAAGTGCTTCACCTGTCCTAAACTCTAACGTGCCACAAACAGTTAACAGTGCAGCAGCACTTAATTTCCTTGTAAGGCAGAGTAGGTGAGTAGTAATAGATTGATAATATCAGCTCAATAGTAGCACAATAAAAATACCTTAAAACAAACATTTACATTCAATGTTTTACAAGGTGTCTGAACTATGCTATTTCTAGCATCTTTTATTAGATGTACACTTGTGGTAACCAGGTGCCCCTGCCTAAGATATCCATGCCTCGCAGAAGTGAAAACTGCACTTGTCTTCTCTTCTGACTTTTTCTGGCTAGTGCTTTGTTGTGAGGAAATTGTACTAAAAGAAAGGCAAGAAAGGTAGAGATGATTTCTTCAGCCGCTAGGTCTAGGAAAAAAAAAAAAAAAAAGGAGAGATGACAGAATGACAGAGGTATGGGAAAGAGGTAGAAGGAAAGGGGAAAGTGTGTCATACTGAGTTTGTGCAGCAAGGTTTTGGTAGCCAGGGGGCTGCAAGGGTGACTTCTATGAGAAGCTGCTAGAAGCTTCCCTCATGTCTGATGGAGCCAATGCCAACTGTCTCAACACTGGCTCAGTACATCAGCAATGGTGGTAGTAGCTCTGGGATAACATATTTTAAATGGGGGGAAAACTGCTATGGAACAGCCAGAAGAGAGAAATGAAAATACAAGAAACATCTCTGCAGACCCCAAGGTTGGTGAAAATGGAGGTCAGGAGGTGCTCCAGGCACTGCAGTGTGTCCAGAAAAGGGCAATGGAGCTGGTGAAGGGTCTGGAGCACAAGTGTGATGAGGAATGGCTGAGGGACCTGCGAGCGCTTAGTCTGGAGAAGAGAAAGCTCAGGGAGGACCTTATCGCTCTCTGCAGCTACCTGAAAGGAGGATGAAGAGAGGTGGGGGTCAGTCTCTTCTCCCAGGTAACAACTGACAGGACAAGAGACAACGTCCTCAAGTTGTGCCAGGGGAATTTAGATTGGCTATTAGGAGCAATTTCTTCAGCAAAAGGGTGCTCAGGTAACGAAACAGGCTGCCCAGGGCAGTTGTGGAATCACCGTCCCTAGAAGTGTTCACAAACTGTGTAGATGAGGCCCTCAGTGACATGGTTTAGTGGTGGCCGTGGCAGCCCTGGTGTAATGGTTGGCCTTGATGAACTCAAAGGTCTTTTCTAACTGAGTTGATTCTATGATTCTATGACCCTGGTGACCAGACAAAAAGCCTACATCTTTATACCGGCTTTTGCTGAGGAAGACAGCCATGTGGTTTACCCTCTCTGATTTTGGGGTTGAGTCAGTCAGGATTTAGTTGGCATTTTTTAACTCATGCCTTGTAATTATGTTTCTGATGGTGTACAGGGGACTCAAGATGTAACAGGTCTATTTTTAGGAGCCTAAAATAAAAGAAAACAAACAAACTCAGCACATTGGGGAAAAAAAGAAGAAAGAAAAGAAAAGGAAAAGCAGGGCTGGCAAGGCAGTGTGGGAGAAATTGGCTCTGCCAGTAACTTGGCTGTAGCTATTCTGGGTGCAGTTGTGCCATGCTTTCCTCATGGGGAATACAGCTGGCTCAGACAACCTTCCCAGAGGAGCCAGGGAAACCACTTGTAAACACTTAAAACATGTTTGCAAAATGTCTTCTTTCCCTACTACCCCTGCACCCCAGACACATAACTGTAGTGCAGAGTAATCTAAGAGCTCAGGTGGGACCTGATCTCGTATTCGGCACCCTGGACATTTTATGAGGCTGAAGCTCAGGTAGAGATTGTGATGGGGCATTTGAGGGCAGAAAGCTTCAATGGCAGCAGAATGTGAAAACTGATTTTGTGGTATCTCATTTAGAGATAGGGACAGAGACTCTGGTGTATATTCCACTCTGATTGCAAAACAGGCATCTCGAAATAAGGGATCTGCTTAACACAGATTACTGGAAACTTTCTGGACCTAGAAAACAGTTGAGATACATGAAGAAATGAAATTAAATACCCCTGGGAAATGTGCTTTTCACTCTCCCTTTTTATTCTTTCCAAAAATGGTTCCATTTCATAGAAATGTTTATGATTTTCTGGAGGGTGGATGGAAGTGAGACTGTTTTTCCTTGGCAATTTGCAACGATGTTTTTTCCCAGCAACTCTAATTACAATCAGCTGAGTTTGGGTTTTGAGTTTACTCAAACATGCAGCCCCAATTCTTAATGACATTTGCCAGGTTTCCAGTACTGAAATACACATATTTCTTCAAAGGTTAAAATTTGCATTAAAAGCGGGCACAGTCTGTAATAGGTGTTTCTGAAATAAAAAGAGTATTCAGAGTGTCTCACATACAGATAAACACCTAAGTTTTAAAATGATTTAAGAATTATTGTGAAAGAATGTTAGAAGCACACTGAAGACAATGCCTTAACCAGTAATCGTAATTTCTGTGTTAGAAAAGTAGCGATACCAACAGTGCTCAATGTAGTACTCATATTACATGCAGTTAATATTCTTAATTGCCAGGCAACTTTTGCATCTGTATGACTGCAGGAAACATGAATTCTTGACAGAGTCCAAGAGATTCCCAGCCAAACTTATTGACTGTCAAGGGATATAAGCTACCTAATGACCTAGGCACTTTCAAAATATGTAAAGGCCTTGAGATCATAGAATCGTAGAATAGTTAGAGTTGGAAAGGACCTTAAGATCATCTAGTTCCAGCCCCCCCTGCCACAGGCAGGGACACTTCACGCTAGACCATGTCACCCAAGGCTCCATCCAACCTGGCCTCGAACACTGCTAGGGTTGGAGCATTTACCACTTATCTGGGCACCCATTCCAGTGACTCATCACCCTTACAGTAAAGAACTTCTTCCTTACATCTAACCTGAACTTCCCCTGTTTAAGTTTGTACCCGTTACCCTTTGTCCTATGACTCCAGTCTCTGATGAAGAGTTCCTCCCTATCATCCTTGTAGGCCCCCTTCAGATACTGGAAGGCCTCTATGAGGTCTCCAAAGCAGCCTTCTCTTCTCCAGGCTGAACAGCCCCAACTTTCTCAGCCTGTCTTCATACAGGAGGTGCCCTGGTCCCCTGGTCATCCTCATGGCGTCCTCTAGATTTGCTCCAGCAGCTCCATGCCCTTCTTGTGTTAAGGACCCCAGAACTGTACACAGTACTCCAGGTGGGGTCTCACAAGAGCAAAGTAGATCCTCTGAATGGATCTTTTTATTTCTCTATAAAGAGTCCCCATAAGTAACCCTGATGTCCAACCAGCCAGGCAAGGCATTTCACTTCTCTACCTGTTCTGGGTGCTTAAGACCCAGCTGTGCCTCATTGCCTTGCACCATGTCTTGCTCTACAATCTAGGCACAATCTCACTAAACTAAGTGGAAACTCGGCAAGTAAGAACTGATACCAAAATGTGGAAGGGGCAGTTACATCTCGCTGAGCTGCTGATAGTAACATTCCGATCCACCTAAAATGCACTGGGAGGTGCTACTTGAGCCCTGCTCTCAGATATCTAAGAGGCTGCTGCGCCATGTAACATGGCTGTCTTTTTGCCAAAATCCTGTCCCTAACAACTGGCAGAAAAAAGAGGGCAAAAACGAGGGAATTTTCCCAGGAGGGCCAATACCAAAGTCAGATCTTTTCACACACTTGGCTGATGGAAGAAGCTTCCAGATGGCTGAGCCCCTCATCTGTCCCTATGAAACTTGCTATTTCAGCAACAGCCAAGAGCTGTATGCTTCAAAAGGAACCCTAAGGAACAAGTCAGGACGCTGTCTGTCAGCTGCACAGTTGTTCCAGTTATTTTGTTGGAGCTGTTTTCCTAGGATAAATGTATGTCCATGGTTCACTAGTGCTGTGTTCACGGGCACCAAGGGCCATGTGCTGCTCTCAGCCAGGGTGTTTTTCATCCTCTCCCTGTCTCTGCCTCATTTTGTTTAATTTTTAAGCCCTGTTTGCTCACTTTTCTAGTCAAAACATGCTTTTATTTTTCCTCTCTAGGGTGTGCAGAGCAAGTGCAAGTAGTTAAGAGGAGCAAGCTGTCCTCCCTCCCCAACATCAATAGCCTCTTTGCCAACAATAATCATTCTACATGGGGAGTTTTTCACTTATCTGCTGATGTAGGGTGGGAGGGGTGTCAGTGATGGGATATGCCACCTCTTGATGCTTTCTGGGGTTTTTTAAATGCTACATTTTAACCTATGAGATTAGGGAAGGAATTTTTCACATTTGTTTGCAAATCTGCTGGCAGCCGCCCCTTCGGCTCTGGCGCACACCTTGCAGCCTCAGCTTTTGCACACTGGCTGCATCCAGGTTTTCACACCCATACTACCCTTTAACTCTCAAAGGGGTATTTCTTCACCACCACCAAGTGAAGTTTCAACTTCTTATATAGAAACACTTTTGCTTAACCAGCCCGGTGACCAGGACAGGAGCCCTTAAGGTAGCAACTCAGAAGAAACATTCTCATAACTCTCTTTATCTGCAGTGTAACCTTGGGGGTCCATTTACTGTCTTCAGCCATTGCTCAGAAGTGCTCAGAACACGTAAGATGAGGCAGCTGATGCTATTGGGAAGAAAAAAAAGCTTTCTTGCCCTTCCCTTGTTTCCTTGTACCCTTCCCTTCATTTGTGCGTTACCTCCCTCAGGTGACACAAAGATTTCCTTCAGGACAAATGCATCCCTTTGACGAGAAACTTGAAGGAACTTGTACAACAGTGACTCTTGGCCCAGACTTTTACTAATTTAACTTCATTTTGTCAAATTCTGGGGGGTCTTTGAAACTAAATTCAGTTTGTAAGTTACTTTGCAAATGGGACATCAGTGAGGAACAGTCACATCTACCAGCACAAGCAGGAACCAAAATTCTTATTCAGAGAGCAATCCCCTATCATTTTCTTTTCTTAATATCCATGAAAATAATCAAGCTACTTTATTCAGCTTTAGGGGGTTGGAACTGGATGATCTGAAGGGTCTTTCCAATCCTAACTATTCTATGATTCTGATTCCCCCTTCTGCAAGGCTGCCAGTCTAACCATTTCACCAGCAGCACTGCCAGTTCAGCATTGTCCATGGTAATGGGGCTGTACCTTTTCAGAGAGAAAGTAGGGTGGTTAGGTGTGTGACTGTAAAGAATTCAAGTTGCTCCTGCGACCCGAAAGGTTTCTGGGACATAACTACCTCTTATTCTCTTTGGTAAATCAACCCTGCTTCAGCAACATTTTCTATCACGGTTGTTAAGTTCCTATCATAGAGGTCTGGGGGTTTATCCAGCTGATCATAGAATCATAGAATACTTAGGGTTGGAAAGGACCTTAAGATCATCAGTTCCAACCCCCTGAAATGGGGAGGGACACCTCCCACTAAAGCATACCACCCGAGGCTATGTCCAACCTGGCCTTGAACACTGCCAGGGATGGAGCATTCACAACTTCCCTGAGCAACCCATTCCAGTGCCTCACC